>OX596261.1:5663538-5723361 GCA_951394255.1 Polyploca ridens
GTGTCTTGATTTTATGTTTATGTTCATATAATACTATTTCTTTCATGTTTTCATTCATAAACCACTAAAATAGCGAACCCTGTTTATGACGTTTAGCTTACATACCGCCCTTAAACCGACTTCAAAGTACACTAAGAAGTAATCAAATCCTGAATTGATGACAATGGGACGAGAAGTGTACACTTTCAAATAAAAAAAGAATTTTCCAAATCGGTTAATAAATGACGGAGTTATGAGGTAACAAAAAAAATAAAAATACAACCAAATTGAGAACCTCCTACTTTTTTTGAAGTCGGTTAAAAAAGTGAAAAAATACTATGTAATCAAATTAAATTCAAGTTTCCAACTGTTCGAGTCCATCCTTGAATAAAAGTTATTATTATTCCTTATTTAAATTGGATACCTCTATTTTCAGGTAGAGCTACTAAAACTTTGGAAACTTCGATACTACCGGCTGCGAAACATCACGAAAACGAGGCGACCACAGCAGACGAGATCATACAACGGGCGCTGGAAGCCAAGCAGCAAAAGCGTAGAAGAAAACCTGTCGTACAAAATAATCCGGTTCCACTCGTACCAATCGCACCAGCTACACCGAACGAGGTGACACCATTCGCCACTTTAAAAGTCATAAAACCAACTACAACCAATATGGTGCCAATACCGGCAGTAAACAGAGAGCCGAAACCCACGACGCCTATAACATCCGCGATGCCTACAAATATCGAAAGTGGCTCTTTAGTAGTTCTTACGGTCAACGACCCTAATTCACCATCGAAGAAAATGTTACAAACGTACATAGCTCACGGGGCGGGAAGATTAACCCCAGTCGCTTTACCTACAACCTTATTAAATTCCGTAGTAGGTTATATGAAGAAGGGAACACCTAAAGGTAACGTGTCGACGGGATCCTCTCCGTTATTGTCGCCTAATAGCGTAGCTAGTCATGACAGTCGGAATAGTGCAACCCCAGGGGTTATACAGTTGAATTGCAGCCCGGCGAAAAGGCAGAGACATAGTTCGTACACTATAACACAGCTATAACAGTTTCTTTGTTTACTACGACTGTATAGTAAAAACTTGTAGCATAAGCTGACATAGTTACACCAACGACTGAATTCATTAGGTACTAATGACTAAATGTCATACTGTTCCAAATAAGTTATGTTAAGTGCCATGTAATAAGGCTGCGCATGACGTATTATTTCTAGCAAAAGTTTTGTAGGTACCTCTATAGATTGATTACTGTAAAATCATTATGTTATTGTAAGCTTTTATTTCTCTATAGTGAGCTTCAATTTATGGTGTTAAATAATGTTAATCTCGTACATGTACTTTTAGTATAGTTGTATAGTATTATTTAAGCATTTTATATTTATTACGGCGTAATATGATTGAAGTCACTTCACAATTACATTGTGTTGTATAGGTATGTGCATAAGTATTCCCACTGCCAAATTACCTGAAATAGCTGAATACAGGTTATTAGAAATTAATATATGAATAAACAAATTCAATAAGACTTTGCTATACATATTTCACGGGCTTTCTTTTTTAACACGTTATTATTAGCTTGACCTGTAACTTTCTAAACTTGTCTCACCCACTTCCAATTATAGTTTCAATAAAAACTACTATTTTGGTGACGATACCATACATTATATGGTACCATCGAGTTGATAAGATATGGCTATTAATAAGACATCAAGTATGGTCTCAATGGCTTTGAAAAAATCTTATTTCATTTGATACCTCGTTTATCAAAGAAGGTATATAACATCACGCTAACGCGGGTGAAACCGCGATCTACAGCTAGTATATTATAATAGTGGTCAATTTTACATCTATAGAAGTTGTCATAATCCCGGGTTATCCATGTCTATACCCTATTTCACATAAGATGAGTCGTCAAGGTCAAGGGTTTTTTACCAATATCTAGTGAAATTCCATTTGATTACTCTGAAATAATATTCACAATATTTCGTGAAACCTAGCTCTATCATAGTATTCCTTTATTATATCGAAATGAACATTAACCATTGAGAAATTTAATAAAATACCATGTGTCACCGAACTCATGTTATTTGAAATAGACTATAAATATAGGGATGCGCAGTTTGTTAGTTATTTGTATAGCACGATCCGCGCATTTCACAACTTTAAGGCACTTGTCCGACCGCCGACGAGTAAACGAGTAACTCTCGGCTATTTTCTCGTTCATGAAACGTACAATAGATATAACAAATCCGTATAAACAAAAGAGATGCATATATGTATTAATAGTTGATCGCTGACTGTTCACACTGCCGGCGGGGGACTCGTTCTATTAGTTTGTCACTGAGTGACAAGAGCTGTCAAAGATAATTCTCGCTCAGCGATGCTCACTTGGCGGTCAGAATTCACGCCGAGAGACCAACTAGTAGTCATATTCTTCCGCCGCGAGCGAGTGGCGCGAGTAATCGCCCGTCGCACACGCACACTCGCTTACAGCCCAGCGACTAAACTATCGGAACTACACACTCTCTTCCCGCTGCTCGCCAACTCGTTTCTAGTTGCTAGTTTTACTCGTTCATCGTCGGCGGTCAGAGAAGTGCCTAAAGCTATGCTATATAATAAGTTTTTTTTATAACTATTTATTTTAACTTCTAAGACGAATGTAGACAAAACTTGTTGTGTTTTATAATTATGTTAATACATTAGCACTTGTGTCGATCTCCTTAACTAAACACTCGCTTTTTATAAAAATGGGTGCACCGTAAGAAAATATTGTAAATTATTTGTTACTATAGAAATAACTACTATGCCGCGTTATTGTCATGTAATTATTGCGTAGCCAAGTTTTGAGATAAAATAACATTTATAATCTACAATTATATATATCAGAAAACGATTATGTGCTTGTATATACAAAATATAATCCAAAATTAAATGAATTTCGTTTTAAACTTTTACATAATGAAATAAATTTGTTATAAATTATGTATTTGTTTCTTTCTACCTGATCCAATTTAATTGACTCTTCTGCAAATTTTAGAAATAAAACAAAATGTTATAGTGGAATAATAATTTATTTACAGTACATACATCGAAATTCATCACCATAGTTAGGATAATGTCAGTGAACTTCAATAACTTCATCGGGGAACCATTGTGAGGCCTCTAAACCGTCCCATAAAGACAGTTCGGGGTTCAGGAACTCTTGATTCAACAGATCTACGTCGATCACCTTCTTGTGCTCTGGAATATAAAATATAATAATATAAATAAATGATGATAGCTCAACTAATTTCAACATCAGAATCTGTTCAACATTTTAGTGTTTTATTTGATGGGCAGATCGGTGTGGGCGTTAGATCATCATCATCAGCCTATAATGTCCCACTGCTGAGTACAGGCTTCTTTTCACAAATGAAGGTGAAAGGGAATGGGCAATACTCCACCACGCGTGCCCACTGCGGATCGGTGGAGATAGGCTAGTGGTCAACCTACTGTTGGAATTTTTCAAGCCGCCTAGGAAGCATCCAACTAGCTTAACGACTATCACAATTAAGTGATAACCGGGACCAACGGCTTTACGTGCCTTCCGAAACTTTGCCGAACGATTAACAACGGCTAATCATGCTACACCACGAGCGCTTCGTTAGATACCCTGTCGCAATTCATGGGCTCGGTTGCCATCCAGGGCTAACATTAATGTACAGTCGAAGACAAAGATATGTATACACGTATCATTATAAAAAAGAAGTAATCATAAAAAGCTCCAATAATTTGTACTCATTCAAATGCTAACAAATATGTAAACAATATAGACAACATAAATATGTACCCGACACGATCATTAATATGTACACGTTAGATAAAGTAAAAATATGTATTCCCTGAAAGATGCATAAAATTGTTACCACTCAATGTGCCAAAAATATGTATACAACCATCTGAACAATGATGACACTGAAGATCACACAATATTCATTGATATATTATGTAGTACCTACATATACAGGGTGTTTTTTTTTCTAGCCAGTGAGGGCAACTTCTGAACTACAGGTCTTAGAGAAAAACGCTAAAGGGAACCCCGAGCTAAATTTTGAAGAAAATAAAAATGCCAATAAAAATAAATAAAAAAAATGTGTTTAATTTTTTTTTCTTTTTCTACTTCTACTTCACAATACGAACAAAATTATGTATGACAATCTTGGTCTGAAGTTGCTAGAAGTTATCAAAATTGACCTCAATTTTTTTGTCAGAATGCTAAGAGCCAATTCTTTATGGTTAAACATAGTGAGGTCCCTGCGAGATCTGCTCCACCTCGTCAAACTGTACGCAGCATAAAACCATGGTCAAGGAAAATATAAAATAATATTTTGGATAACTTCTAGCAACTTGAGAGCAAGATTGTCTTACATAATTTTGTTCATATTGTGACGAAGAAGCAGAATTTCGAAAAAAAAAGTTTTTTTGAAGAAATTCAATATCTTCCAAAATACTAATTTTTTTAAATAAATTTTAATGGCATTTTAATTTTCTTCAAAATTCAGCTCGGGGTTCCTTTCAGCGTTTTTCTCTAAGACCTGTAGTTCAGAAGTTGCCAACACTGGCTAGAAATAAAAATTCGCCCTGTATATATCGCTGCACACATTATTAAATATTTACGTCTTGTGATGTCTTTAGAACAGGGCATGACGTCATTTGCGTGTCATTTGTTTCATAAATTACACTTTTAATTTGAACTAGCGACCCGCCCCGTCTTCGCACGGGTGCAATGTCGTGTGGTGTCGAGCGATCTGCGCGCCCGCGCCCGTCTCGGCCCGCCCCTTTACGGTATCGCGTATATTGTGTCTTACTAATTTTAAATCTGTGATAAAGAAAGAGCAAACTTTATCTCCATTCATGTCCATCTTCTTTATGTCCATCGTGACTAACTTACTAAATTACATAAGGATATTATATGGGTCAAAATAACTTCGAAATTATAACCCACAAAAAAATATCTCAATCGCATAAAAATTGTTAGTGTGGGTTATCCATAGAATATAATTATAATAAGGTCCTTCTAAAGTCTTGGCGTATATTTTTAGAGATGGATGTATACATATATGTATAGGTCATTAGTAATCAAAAAAAATATTAGAAAAATAATCCGTACATTGAAAATACTACATTATTCATAAATTAATACTTGGTACTTACGTACAGTTCAACTTTGTTTATTTTTTTTCTCTTTAACCATCAGACTGGTAAAAAGTGGCAGCCATTTTAATTATTTAGTTACTGGTCCGATTGCTCTCAAAATGGATATCTGAGAGACCCTTGGGCCGCATAAGATGAATCTTTGCTCAAAATTTAAAATATTGTCCGCCATTTTGAATTATTTAGTTACTGGTCCGATTGCTCTCAAAATGTATATTTGAGGGACCCTTGGGCCACATAAAATGAACCTTTGCTCAAAATTTAAAAAAGGGGCCGCCATTTTGAATTATTTAGTTACTGGTCCGATTGCTCTCAAAATGGATATTTGAGAGACCATTGGGCCACATAACATGGATTCTTTGCAAAAAAATAAAAAAAGGGGCCGCCATTTTGAATTATTTAGTTACTGGTCCGATTGCTCTCAAAATGGATATTTGAGAGACCCTTGGGCCACATTACATGAATCTTTGCTCAAAATTTAAAATAGTGTCCGCCATTTTGAGAGACCCTTGTCTCAAATATCGATTTTGAGAGCAATCAGACCAGTATCTAAAAAGTTCAAGATGGCGGACACTTTTTGAAAATGTTGATAATAGATTCTTGTTTTGGGACCCCGAGGACTCTCAAATATTGATTTTGAGAGCAATCGGACCAGTATCTCAAAAGTCAAAAATGGCGAACACTTTTTCAAAAATTTGAGGATAGATTCTTGTTTTGTGACCCCGAAGACTCACAAATATCGATTTTGAGAGCAATCAGACCAGTATCTATAAAGATCAAGATGGCGGACACTTTTTGAAAATTTTGATAATAGATTCTTGTTTTGTGACCCCGAAGACTCTCAAATATCGATTTTGAGAGCAATCAGACCAGTATCTAAAAAGTTCAAGATGGCGGACACTTTTTGAAAATTTTGATAATAGATTCTTGTTTTGTGACCCCGAGGACTCTCAAATATCGATTTTGAGAGCAATCGGACCAGTATCTAAAAAGTCAAAAATGGCGAACACTTTTTCAAAAATTTGAGGATAGATTCTTGTTTTGTGACCCCGAGGACTCTCAAATATCGATTTTGAGAGCAATCAGACCAGTATCTATAAAGTTCAACATGGCGGACACTTTTTGAAAATTCTGTGGAAAGATTCTTGTTTTGTAACCTCGAGGACTCTCAAATATCGATTTTGAGAGCAATCAGACCAGTATCTAAAAAGTTCAACATGGCGGACACTTTTTGAAAATTCTGTGGAAAGATTCTTGTTTTGTAACCCCGAGGACACTCAAATACCGATTTTGAGAGAAATCGGACCAGTATCTAAAAAGTTCAAAATGGGGGACACTTTTTCAAAATTTTGAGAATAGATTCTTGTTTTGTGACCCCGAGGACTCTCAAATATCGATTTTGAGAGCAATCCGACCAGTATCTAAAAAGTTCAACATGGCGGACACTTTTTCAAAATTCTGAGAAAAGATTCTTGTTTTGTGACCCCGAGGACACTGAAATACCGATTTTGAGAGAAATCGGACCAATATCTAAAAAGTTCAATATGGCCGACACTTTTTCAAACTTTTTAGAACAGATTCTTGTTTTGTGACCCCGAGGACTCTTAAATATCGATTTTAAGAGCAATCGGACCAGTATCTCAAAAGTCCAAAATGGCGAACACTTTTTAAAAATTCTGAGAAAAGGACTCTCAAATATCAATTTTGAGAGCAATCGGACCAGTATCTAAAAAGTTCAACTCCACTATGGAGTTCCAGTGCTTACCGTTCTTCTCCATCATCAGACCCTGAAAACCATATAAGGTCAAAGTTCATTTCACGAAAACTCCAACAACCCCAAACACGGCTAGGATACGTTGTTCCGCTATAGAGTTCTAGTGCCCACCCTCCTACTCCATCATCAGACCCTGAAAACCATATATGGTCAAAGTTCATCTCACGACTATTCCAACAACCACAAACATGGCTAGGTTACGTTCCTCCTCAATGGAGTTCCAGTGTCCACCCTCCTACTCCATCATCAGACCCTGAGAAACATATATGGTCAAAGTTCATCTCACGACAATTCCAATAACCCCAAACATGGCTGGGATACGTTGCTCCGCTATAGAGTTCTAGTGCCCACCCTCCTACTCCATCATCAGACCCTGAAAACCATATATGGTCAAAGTTCATCTCACGACTATTCCAACAAACACAAACATGGCTAGGTTACGTTCCTCCTCAATGGAGTTCCAGTGTCCACCCTCCTACTCCATCATCAGACCCTGAGAAACATATATGGTCAAAGTTCATCTCACGACAATTCCAATAACCCCAAACATGGCTGGGATACGTTGCTCCGTTATGGAGTTCCAGTGTCCACTCTCCTACTCCATCATCAGACTCTGAAAACCATATATGGCCAAAGTTCATCTCACGACAATTCTAACAATCCCAAACACGGCTACGGCTTATCTACTAATTCAAAATATTTGAAATAATTAATCATGAATAAATATGTCACGACGAATTGTTGAAATTGCTCAGTGAGTGCCCTGTTACAGGGAGCGACAATAACTTTACCTTTCTCAACGACTTGATCACATCATGCGGTAGGCGACGTTGCCAGCCAGCTTGCGCACGAGCTGACAACATCGCGAGCGCGAAACTACCAACGTGTCCGAACACAAAATTATTGATTTTTTAAAACTTTTTTCAAATACCTACCGTTTATTCAATTAAATTCCATGAAGGCCTTGACTTCAATGAGTTTACATATTTTTGACTATAATGATGAATACATATTTATGGTATTTTGATTGTTCACAAATTAATGATTTGATACATGGATATATATTATTGAACTTGTTGTTTACATACATAATTGTCCAACAGTGTTTACTTATTTTTGAACTTTTGTATGTTCCCATATCTATGATAATGTGAACGGCTACTTTTTATGAGGCTTGGTGGTGTATACTTATTTTTGTCCTCGACTGTACATGAACATGTCACTCAAACAATAATAAAAAGAAAGAAAAATATATTCCAGTGCACATCAGTCATCACAGAAAAATACAGTTTTAAATGAGCAGAATATAGAAAAAATGTATATTGTAGATTAAAATTTCTACATAAATACTAACATAAAATAAATAAATATCCTGGGACATTCCTCACACACGGTCATCTGATCCCAAACTAAGCAGAGCTTGTACTATGGAAACCAGATAACTGATATAATACATATACTACTTTTTGTTTGTAAATACATACTTAATATACATAATTACACCCAGACTCAGGACATACAGACATGTTCATGCACACAAATGCATGTCCTGTGTGGGAATCGAACCCACGACCTGCAGCGCTTAAGGTGAACCTTAACCAACTGCGCCAACTGGCCCGTCAAGTACATATAGTAAGCAGAAACTTTATCAAGAAAACATAATGGTCTTACCAACAAGCGCTAAATCGTCAGTTTGCGCTTTGACGGCGGCAGTGTGCGCGGCGTCCGCGACGGCGACCGGCGGCGCGGGCGCGGCCGCGGCCGACCCGCTCTGGTCGCCCTGCCCATAGTAGCCAGACCACGCTGAGTAATTTTGCCAATAGGCTGACGGATCATAATATTGGTTGTACTCCTATAATCATAACTGCTCGTCAGGTTCTTATTTGTCTCAAGAAAGCAAGCTATATTGCCAATGCAATGCAATGGTCGAGCTAATGACTAAGCCGATTTGTACGCCAAACTGAACAGTTATGTTTCATAAGTACCTTGTTTGCAACTAGTAGCTACGGAAGAGAAGGAGACTAAAAGTTCTTCATCTAATGCAAGCAAACAAAAGCACTTGGAATTTGAAGCAAACTTATCACTATAGAAATATCCTAGAATGTTATACTGTGCGAACAAGAGCTTACTGAGAGAGCAATCGAGCATATAATTAAAATTCGAATAGGCTTTGCAGTTATAATTTCTGATCAGATGTACTGTTTCAAAGTTATCATAAAGCAGCACCAATTTCGAGCATGATGTTTCTTGAACGAGCTATGAAGCAAATCGTATTGATGCTAACAAATAATATTAAGATATTGCTCAGGTAACAAGAAATCAAAATGTTTAGAATCAAAGCAAAACTAATTTGCAAATAAATAAAAAACTAATTTGTCACCTGAACAAATTATGATAGTGGATAGATATGAGTTAGTGGCCAGAAATACATACACTAGCCCAAATTATTATTTTTCATATTGCAATTTTTTTTTACAAGAGGTCAATATTTTACTACGTAAATGGTGTGCAAGTGTTTCCGACCCACTTTGCTTAAAATTAATGAATGCCTTGGTGATGCAATTGCAATTTAAACTAGTTTTGTAAGTCATACCGTCCCACTGTTGTATGTGGGGTTTGCTGCAGTTGGAGTGTTGGGTGGATTCTGTGGACCTGTTGCACCTCTAGGTTTTGGAACAGCAGTGCAAATCTTTAATGGCTTACTACCTAATCCATTGTACCCATTCATAGCATATAATGCATTACGCTGTTCCTCTTCATTGCCAAATCTGACGAAACCGTATCCTTTTGTGTAACCAGAGCTATCCAATATTACTGGAAAATAATTGGATGTTACTACAGTAAATAGGCAGATAGTCGTCTTTGAATACTTTGTTTAAATTCAAATAGAATAGGAAATCAAAATATAATTCTCAATAATACAAATAATAATAAGGAAATATTGTTGAATTTAAATAAATAAAATATTATTATGAATGAGAATTATTTCATAATTGAAATACTTAATCTGTACAACAAATACCTTTAGCAGTTTTGATTGAAGAATACTTAGAAGCGAAGACTCTATACAGTGAATAATCATCAACATCCGGACTAAGGTCACCAACCCAGACGGAAAATTCTCTCTCTTGCTGCATATTGGCTCGTGCCTCTCTTGATGCTGTATTCAATCTGAACCTTACCACGGGAAAAGTTCCTGGTATTGGCTTTCCATTCAATTTGTGCATGGTATCTACGGATTCTTCATCAGTCTGAAATTGAGTAATACTTAATGAATTCCTGGAAATCTTTTTTTTTTTTGTATTTTTGGTTATGCTATGCACCTCTGAGCATCTCTGAGCCAAAACATTTTTATAGTTTACTTTTTCTAGAACACAACATAATATCAGAAATAGTTTATTTGTTGAAGTACTTCAAGTTCTTTAAACATTAAAAAGGACCTATAGTCGTTGGTTCTATTTACGGTTTGTTGAAGTAAACTTAAAAAAAACTGCAGTACAACATTTGTCCGTCTCATACTTTTTATTCATTTTAGCTGTGTTTGATCACAATCTCACCATGGTAAGTCATAAGATGAGGCCAAAGGTGGTACGCACACAAAACTCAGAAGGAACTGGCTCTCAAGTGCAGCTGTTGGAACACCAATAGGTGTGTGGCAACAGATTTTCAACTTGAGGGTGGTAGTCATCCATATGGGTACTAAAAAGTATGCTACCATCTTGCTATGATTCGAACCCGAGACATTCGATTCGGCATCCGACGACACTACCACTGAGCTAGCCTTAACAAAAAACATACCTAGTATTAAAAAATGAAACATGTGAATGACATGTAACATAAACTATGTATATTGTAAAAAGTATTCTTATCTGATATCTATAGGTAAGAGTACCTGGAAATGAACAAACGCATATCCTGCTGGCTCTCCTGTGAATTTGTTTCGCATGACTTTAACTGCTAATGGGCGCTGTCCCATTCGATTGAATGCTGCCATTATGAAACTCTCTGTCATGTTGGGCTCCAACTAGAAATAATAACAACAAGTATAGCTGAGTGATTACAAGGGTGTAGCCAGCAATCTGTTAATAGAGAAGTATGCGAAGAAAAACTAAGAATTATATGCTGCACATAGGGTGTGGTGCAGTGTCGTGTTCTGCCGCCTCACCTAACGCACCCCGTCCGTAGATAGCAGCAAAGCTTTGTGCGTAAAAATCAGGAAATGAATATTTTTTTAGATGCAACTGCCCTTCTAGAGCCTGCCTGCCTGTAGCTTGCTACACTCTTGAGTTTGACAAAGTTTATGCGCAAGCTTAAAGACACAAAATATCAGCTTGTCTTATCTGTACTTCAATTTAATTTAAAAGTAAATGGGTTATGGGATTTTATTATATCACTAGCAGTCTCGCGCGGTTTCACCTGCGTTCCCATCATACAAAGTAGCCTATGTCACCCAGGGATAGTGTAGCTTCCCCACAGTAAAAGAATTTTTCAAATCGGTTCAGTAGATTCGGAGCCTATTCAATGCAAACAAACAAACAATCAAATCTTTCCTCTTTATAATATTAGTTAGATTATGATTTTAATGTACATATTGTGATCTCAAGAGCATGTCTGCCTGCAGATTATATTCATGGATTCATCAGGAGTAATGTTATTACACCACATGATACCTACAAACATTTCTCATTTCTCATTAAAAAATATTTTTAATTAATTTTAGTCCATAAAGCTTTATATTTCGTGATCTTTCATTCCACGAAGGCCGAGTTCCGAACCGGTGGTAACTTCAGTAAATGTGTCCTTCTTATGTACCCTTCTGGGGCCTAACCTAAATTAAATTGTAACTTACGCTCCCCATCCAAAGTTGACATTGCATAGACATCTTATTTATTGTTTTTGCCTTATTTAAATATTAAATTGCAATTTGTACAAATTGTTGTCAAGTCAAAAGTAATAAACACAAAACACTATTCTAACATGATCGGCATGCTGAGGCAAAGTCTAATGTTTTATCAATTAAACAAACAAATGCAAATTGCAAGCAATGCACGCACCCACGCACCACGCACATGTAAGTCAACAATTAGAGGTGGGTACCTACCTATTCTAATAACTAGCCAAAAAACGGCTAGACACAAAATAGCCACGGCTATGTTATCTGTCAACAAGATAATTGGCTATTGGCTACTGGGTGGCTACTGGCTACAGGATGGCTACTGGCTACTCGCTAGCTAGAAAGAATTAGGAGTTTTCTTACCTGCCTAACTGTTGATAATTCGAACCAATTTGAACCTTAAGTGCACGTATTGACAAGTATTTTGACCATAGAGGTATCATAAGAAATTCTCCTCATTACGAGAAGTTTACGTCACACACAGCGGGTAGCCGCCTAGCCGCCACAGGTCTCTAGCCGCCACTAGCTGGCCGGCTAGCCAAGGCCATTCTAGCCGCCACTAGCCGGTAGCTGGCCGGCTAGCCAAAGCCAATCTAGCCGAGTAGCCGGTAGCTGTGAGTGCGTGCGTGTAGTCAAATAGCCAAATAGCCAAAATAGCTGACTAACTAGCTGGCTTTTACACTTGTGTTGCATTATTTTTGACAAGTAGTATAGTTTTATTTGCCATACACAATAATTTTTTGAGGGTCTGAACAGCGTTGCCATTAGGGTACGCACTAGTACGCATTGCATACTATTTCGTTAGGTAGCGTTCTCAGGTACTCTCCCGCCAATTTGCGTACTATTTTATTAGGAGTTTTCTTATGATACCTCTATGATCAAAATACCTGTCGAACTGTTGATAATTCGAACCAATTTGAACCTTAAGTAACACAATTTGACAGGTATTTTGACCATAGAGATATCTTAAGAAAACTCCTCATTTTCAAGCCAAAAAATACAAATTTTCAAAATCAAATTAAAAAAGTTAAATAATTTTATTTGTGTAAAGCAAGTTTCAGCCCAAAATGAGCACTAGCGCCCCAGTGTGTTTCTTTTGTATTCCAACATGAAATTTCCATGTTTCGTCCTATGATTCATCATTCTATGTTACTGTTACTGTTTGTGGTTTCGCTGGTTTGTTTTTGTTATCACGTGGTCCCTTCGGTTTCGGTGTGCAAACGGCACTTACAAAATGCAATGAATAAACTTACTTTATCTGAGAAATTACTTAAATATTTTTTTATTCACTGCGTACTCAAAAGTTTAGTTTCGTACTATTTTTCGGTGCTGTGCGTATTCTATCGTGAAGTCACTCTGGCAACGCTGGGTCTGAATCCAATCAGTGTTCGGAACCGTACGATAATTATCGTACATTTGCGATCATTTCATAACTACGTACGATGTACACGACTATCGTACGCAGATTGTACGATAATTTCCATTCTGATGAAAAATTTGATGATTGCTTCATAACGCAATCTTGCTACTGTCTTCCAATCAGCGATCGATATCGATATCGTCGTTCAATGTGGTGGAGTGTTGGCAGTTATTGTCTTTTCGAATGTGTTTATAAAATATTAAGTTTCATTAATATTTGTGTATTCTGTTCTCGCAAATATAGAATCTATTCAGTTAAACTTTTAAAAAATATGCTTGTTTTCATGTGTCTCTATCCTTTAACATTATTTTCTTCTTTATAAATTCGAGATAATGGCGCTTTTTTTTTCCATTTAAAAAACACAAGTTTACAAGATTTAAACAATAAAGTATTTGCAACATATTATTGTCACGTTTCATATGATTTTTTAAAAGTATTTTAGCCATTTTCCTGATGGATACGATAATTTTGATCCATATACGAGCATATACGATAATTTTACGGTCCTGGTACACACGGCAACACATCAAGCTATACATTTCCAGTATAAGCTGATCTCGCATTGTATAGGATTTCCGTACAATGAGGGTCAGCTTATATTGGAAATGTATAGCTTGATCTGTAGCCGTGCGTACGATAGCTGCCTGGCTTCAGGTTGTGAACACTGAATCCAATCCTGTTTCATTCATTCATTCGATGACGTGCCGTGACGTGCAGGCAGTGAGGGAATGAATTTTCATTGCAATTTATTTATACCACCTATATCATCAGTAAAATCAAATCGGTAATTTGCAGAGAAAGGCTGAATAGTATGTACTATTTATTTACACATTGTATTACTTGGAGTTATCTGTAAAGTGATTTAGATATCCTGGTGTCTTCAATCGCAAAAGCTGCAGGTAAATTTTGACACTCGCTTAACAACAACACCTCATTAATATTTTATTATCAGGTCAAAATGTCACGACTTGATAACACTGACGCTTTAGAAAAGCAATTAGCTGATCTTCAAATGACTAAGGATGTTGATGGAAGGACACCGAGTAGAACAAAGAAGATACCACCAGCTGTACCACCAAAAAAGAAGGCACAACCACAAGTTCCACATAGTGCTATTGTAAACACACTACGCGAACCTTCATATTCGACGAAAATATCGCCATCTATAAATAATAATGCATCATATAATACCAATATTGTAGCTAGCATTCCACAGATTCCAAAAGATTATGCAAATGTCAGTAATATGAACATATCTGCTACGGATAATTATGTTAAGCATAACTTGCCTCTGAAAAATTATAATGCAACATATAGTAATATTCAATCATATTGCCACAATGATGATAACCTGCCACCACCACCTCCACCGCCACCTTCTCATCAGGCTTTATTGTCAAAATCTTTTAATACAATTAATCATAATGAAGAATATCTCCCTCCACCTTCACCAGTCAGTTCCAATTATAGTGAGTTGGTCAGAGCTACTACAAACTTGAATTATAATCAAGAAAGGCCAGTTTACCCTCCGATATACCAAAATGAATATACAGATTATGGTATATCTCAAGCTTCAACATATGAATCACTTTATGAACCCATTAATCCACGACCCCATAGCAACTTTTCATCTCAAACTACTAATTCAGTTCAGAATTACCGAAACAATATACCTAACTCTAATAAATCACCTCTACCCAAAGAAGAAGAGGTTGATGCACTAACAAATTTACTTGTGAAATCAATTTCTGATAGCCAAGATTTGGATGTATTTGGAATTTGTGTAAGATGTGATGGAAAAGTTATTGGTGAAAGCTCTGGATGCACAGCAATGGGCAATATGTATCATGTTCAATGTTTTTCTTGCCAGCATTGTAATATTAATTTGCAAGGAAAACCATTTTATGCAGTGGAAGGTCAACCATACTGTGAACCTGATTACTATGAAACTTTAGAAAAGTGCTCTGTATGTGACCAGCCAATTTTGGACAGAATTTTACGGGCTACTGGAAAACCGTACCATCCTAATTGTTTTACTTGTGTAGTTTGTGGCAAGAGTCTTGATGGTATACCATTCACAGTAGATGCAATGAATCAAATACACTGTATTGAAGATTTTCATAAGAAATTTGCTCCTCGTTGTTGTGTTTGTGAACTACCTATAATGCCAGAAGAAGGTGAAGAAGAAACTGTTCGAGTGGTTGCCCTAGATAGAAGCTTTCATGTAAGATGCTACCGTTGTGAAGATTGTGGGCTCCTTTTATCTTCAGAAGCAGAAGGACGAGGTTGTTACCCTCTTGATGATCACATTCTTTGTAAAATTTGTAATGCCCATCGCATACGTCTTTTAACTAATGTTATGACAACAGACCTGTAAATGGGTCTATATCATATCAGACAATTTATTTATGACCCACAATCATATGTTTTTATAATTATGATAAATCATTTTAGTAATTTCAGAATACTTTTTCATTTTTTTTTATGGAATATCGTTGTTGTATAGACTCTTTTATTGTAACCAGCTCTTAAGTTATTATTTTTATATTTTTTGTTATTTACGCAATTTATACATAATTAAATTTTTGGTGCCAATATTTACTTTGAGTCATTTGATGAAACATTGTAATATGTAGTATTTTAAAATGTATCAAAATTATTTACAGTAGGTAAGTATAGTAAAATTAAATATTTTTCATAAATGTATAATGTGATAATCTAGACACTTATTTTTATGAAGCGTTATAAATGCTGGTTAAGAATAAGATTGATAAACATTCTATATTGTATAGATAATATGAGCTTACTATGATAGCAGCTTACTTTTATATTTTGAAATATATCCTCATATTGATAAAAAATATTGTGGTATCATTTTCACCAAGTAGGTAAAACAAGCTATCCTGTGGTTACAATTATTTATTTAATTTATATCTAAACTTAGTAGAACTTGTAAACAATACTGGCTTGATATAAAAGGAAGGCACAAACATCACATTATCTTAATTATATTATATTCACACTAAATTATATTATATGTAGTCATAGGTTCTGCCTAATTTATGGGAAGTATCTGTTGCGTAACAAATATTATTTTTATTCTGTTTAAGATACCCTTAATTACACTCTGGGTGAATATGGAAGCCTTTATATATTCATGTATTTGATTCTTAGCATATTTTTTTTGCAATTCACCTTACAATATAATTAATTACCTTTTTGAAACATTGATAGATTGCACTCCATTATAGTTATTAAATTATTAAATTCAATGAGATACACTCCCGAGAAATTATGGCAATTTTATTATAAACTTACTTATTGCCACTTGTTTGGCAAGAATGAATTAGCATGATTTTAAATGCATACTAATCTTAAGCATAGCTTAACTTATTTGTGGAGCTATAAAAATGACTACACTCATCTTGAGATCCTTGTTCGAAATGACTTCATTCCTTCTCATACGACACAATTAGTTCCATCAAAACATAGCTACCTACCTACCTTAGGAAATGAAGAAAAAATACAATATATATCAAGTTCTTTTCGTCTAAACCTTATGCCTCAACTTTGTATTGAATTTGGGTGGACTTAATACTTGTTTCATAAACAGTGACCTCTTTTCTTTAACGTTTTTTGACATCACTAAATCAGAAATAGCTGTTCTTGAAATATGTGCATCAAATGAAGGATATTCTTCTGGTTTTGGAATCTTCGTTAAAGCTCTGGCTTTACCAATATGTAAATCACTTTGATTTTTTAAGTTAACAATATTATTTTCAGGCAGTTGAGAAGCATTTTCAGTGGAATGGTACAACATTTCTTTATCTGAATTAGAACTTATTTTAGGTTCAAATCTTTCTCTCAATATAGAAAACTTTCTCCTTGGTTTACCTCTAGCTCCTTTTTTAATATTGGATAGTTTGGATGATGCCGTGTTAACAAGTGGCATAGAAGTATCTCTTTGAATGAGGGACTGCAAAGATGTTGATATACAATTTGATGAAATGTCTTCTGCAGAACCTAGTGCAAATGAGTTTTCCGATACTAATTGCCATAAAAAATCAATATCTTTATTTGAAAGATCCTGAAGATGTTGATCGGGCTTATTAGTGTTTTTCTTACTTTGGTTTTTTAAATTACCTGTCAATGGTTTTTGACGTCGTTTAGTATTTTTGTTATATGCAGTATTAATTTCAGTAATATCTAAACCTGAAGAAGATGACATATTACTAGATGCTATATTCACTTCTTTTTTATTTGAGTCTTTGGTCCCATGAGAAACATTCATAATATTTTCTTTTTCGGGTAATGATTCCATTATATTGCTCTGATCAAATTTAGATGGCTCCTTCCAAAGAGCTTTTTTCAAAGTAGAATCTAGTTTAGCAGTCCCATTAAACTGAGGTGATCCCCATGGATGTTCTCTTCTATGGTAAAAATTGCGCGGGGAATTAGTTACAGTAGACTTGCGGATTTCATCGATCGTAGCTACAAGGGAACTTTCAGAATTTAGTCTTTTTTTACTAAGCGGATCAACATCACCTAGATCATCTAATTCCTCAATAATAGGTTCTAAATGATTTGGGTCTTTTGTTATATCTGCCACACATGGTTTAGCCAGGAACGTATCGTCATGGCAGATTATCGAATTAGCATAATCATCGTGATTTGTCCTGTCAAATTTTACAAACACATTAGAGTATGTGTGTGCTTTTTTTGGAAACGGTGGAGCTGATAGAATAGCATTTTTTAATTCCTGAGATAAACAGCTGCTTATCTCAGAACTATCGGTAGTTAATGTGTCACGTCTTCTATCTCTTACAACACTTCCATCATGGAGCCAGTTTTCAATGTCAGAGTAGCCATTCCAAGATCTTAAACCCCATGCTTCCCTAGCAATATTAACAGCACATATGTTTTCATAATCATGGACGGATAATATCTCAGTCGGAGTATCTAACTCTCGAGTTTTTGAAGGAAATTTGTGTGTACTAAGTCCATTTTTATTTTTATCTTTTTTGGCGTACATTTCTTTAAGGATATCTAAAGCTATTCTCTGAATATTTTCAATATCTGCATCTTGATTTCCGACTTTAATATTTTTTAGCGCACTGAGACACAGTTTTTGCACTATATTTTCATTAAATGTATTTATGTCAGAACTATTTATATCACTGAAACTGAGATCCAAGTCCATGTCTATAGAATCCGATGATGTTTTTTTATTTGAACTGTCTGTATCATGGCTGATTTCGGAACTGAAGTCAGTTTTCATCGATTTAATAAAATCTTCATTAACCAAATTACAAACATCGACATTTATATGAGTCAAATCATCTCTTAATTCATCTGAAGAACATATCCCTCTGCGTTTATGTAAGTTTAAATTACTTGAAGTTATTTCATCAATGGAGCTTTCTAGATTCTGTATAGAAGATAACTTCAATGCTAGTTCTGTAGGTGAACAAATTTTCTTTTTTAATGTTTTTGTCTTATTTAATAAAATATACTTTTTATCTTCTTGTTGTGTAACAATTGATTGTGGAGTATTTTCAATAGTATAAAATTCGATACTAGAAACATCCATGCTTGTATTACCCACTGGAGCTGATGTAAACGTAGGTGTTCCTGATCTGGCAATCCAGTGGTCTAGGAGAAACTTTTTATCAGCATTTGCGCTGTCGTTTTTTTGCACTTGTTCAATACTGATATCTTTGCTGTAAACAATAGTTAAGTACATTCTGATTATTAAATAAAATCTAATGATTGTAAGACTCATAGGTATTTCCTAAATTCTTACTGGGTCTTTACCTGGAGCTTTCATTTGTATGTAGAATTTTGTGAGTATTTTTAAAAGACCGTACTTGACTTAAGCCTGTTGCCTTATTGTCACTGGAATGTTGTGTTACAATCTTGTTATTTAACTCCATATCATCATGAGCATTTTTCCATAGTATGGGCCCGGTTGAATGATAGTACCTGTAGTATAATATCATAGTACAAATGCCTGAAAAAACAAATTAACAAAAATATATTATTAAATTCTTATAATAAAATGCCCTAGCATAAGTATATAATAATAACTTACCGATAATCGTGCCAACAACAATACATATTGTTGCAGCAATAGACCATGATTTCTTTTGTCGTTCAACATCAGATAGTATTATGTATAAGAATAAACTTCCGAAATTCTGAGTTACCATTAATGTATAAAATAACATCAAGCGGTATCGCGTATGTCCTTCTCGTAGGTTAATATAACAAAAACAATAAACAAATCCCATGACAACATTGTACAAGGTTTCTTCAAACTTGTTGGGACAAAATGTAGTTTTTTGAATTACTATCCAAAATGTCATTGCAGACCAGTGCAAACCTGAAACATATACATTTTATAATAAATAGATAATTGAGTTAGCTGTCTGTACGATATTAATAGTATAATAACATGATGTTTACCTAGTGGCACTAATGTCCATATTCCAAAAAGAATAGTAAATAATAAAAGTCCTGTGATTCTTCCGATCAACATACCAAAATGCCACACTAACTTCAGTAACAAAGATATCCAATGAAAGTTATCGTTAGAAAACACTGTTATACTATATATATACGTTGCACATCCCCAAATGACAGATGCAATAGAAGCAGTTAAAGCGAAAACTGAAAAAGAAAATTGTTATATAGGTATAAGATTCATAGTAGGTATATATGTCTTGTATTATAAAGTCCCTGCATATTTATCTAAACATGATGGTAGTTTTTTAGAAAATATATATTTGGATTCCTTTTGAGCATTTTAAAACTCATTGCACATATACTCAAAATTTTATTCATGCATATTCGTGCCCCTTCTAAAACTTTTTTTAAATTATTTTATGTATTTATTCATCACAACAACAGGGTTCCGTTTCTCTCTGGGTTATCTCTGGGTTGGACCCTAAATAGAAACAATATAAATAATAAAATAAAATGCTTAATTATAATAAATTATTTGAAATGTACCTTTTGTATAGTAGTTTTCATCCAAAATAAGTATAGAATAAGTTTGCAAAATTATTTGAGGCACTGTTCCCGTGAAAATATACAAAAAATGCAACAAATTTAAATCATTTCTTTGAGACAAGAGTTTTTGTGTTTTAATTGATTCCAAATTCTTACACACAAAAACCTTATGAAGAAATATTATGTACCTAAAATAAATTAAATATTATGTAAATATTCAATAAATTCAAATAAATTTGTAGTAAGTAGGTACCTAATAATTATAATACAAATAATTATATTACCTCTCCAGCAAACCAACAAGAAATCCATGAGTTATCCAGTGTCTCACACTAGATTTTTGATCAATAACAAACCATCTCATCGAAAATATGTTGATCAAAACATTTGGAGTAAAAATAAAAATAAGTGTTCCAAGGGCCCAATAGAAGTAACCATCATTGCAGTATTCTGCTAAAACTAGTATGTCTGAAATATTAAAAACAAGTTATTCAAACATAATGTATTTATAGATATAGTTACCTACACATTCAATAGTAAGATGTATTGAACTAGAATTTGAACTCTTAAAAATAATTGCCTAATCTTTATATATTATTAAAAACCTGAAATGAAAATGACTAATTCAACATAGATTTTAGTTCCCATTTCATATTGGAATACCTAGGCAAAAATTTATGAATAAAAAAAAATTAGATCTTAGGTATAGTCATG
Organism: Polyploca ridens; assembly: GCA_951394255.1. Classification (NCBI taxonomy): domain Eukaryota; kingdom Metazoa; phylum Arthropoda; class Insecta; order Lepidoptera; family Drepanidae; genus Polyploca; species Polyploca ridens. The sequence goes on from OX596261.1 coordinate 5,684,542, forward strand.
AGGTATAGTAAAAATTTGTAAAATCCACAAACCTGTCGTCAAGTCTGCTAGTATTGTAACAAGCGAAATAAACACACACAATACATTGAACATGCAAAAGCTTTCATCTTGACTGTTTGTAGTTTTATTTTCCAAGTTATGATTTCCGAGTCTGCATGCCTCTGCCATTCTTTTATATCATTCGTTAGATACGATAATGGATTAACATGTCGAATCTTTTCTAAAAAGATGGTGGTTTCATTCATGAAGCTTTATTGTTCATAAATTACAACAAGACGCAACGCAAAGAAATTAATTTTGTTTCTTTATATCAATTAACTATCAGGTAGGAACCTGTGGTAGGAACACCGTCATATGCATACGAACGAATGATGACCCAAACGGTGACCAATGCAAAAAGAAAATAATCACTAATCAATCACCCACCGGGCGCGTTCGTTGTTAGTGAAGTTTGTTGGTTGTTATTAGGTTTTATTAGTTTCTCGAGTTTCTCTTCTCTGTCTACGGTTGATTATAATAAACGGCGCGGGCGCAGCGGCCTCACCACAGATTAATAGAATAGTAAGCATTACAGCGTTGCCAGAGTGACTTGATAGGATACGCACAGCACCGAAAAATAGTACGAAACTTAACTTTTGAGTACGCAGTACTAAACAAATGTTTAAGTATTTTCTCAGATAAAGTAAGTTTAATAATTGCATTTTGTAGGTGCCGTTTGCGCACCGAAACCGAAGGAACCACGAAAGAACAAAACCAAACCAGTGAAACCACAAACAGTAACACAGAATGATGAATCATAGAACGAAACTTGGAATTGGAACATGGAAAAAAATAAATAACAGTTTTAAAAAAACTAATAAACACGCTTTAAAAATTCCTGCACTAAAAAGTATAAATAATAATAAAATTAAACGGGATAGACAGAGAGTATACTTAATACTCTCTGTCTATCCCGTTATTGCCTAAATGTAAGCAATTAGGTAAGTGCAAGGCACTTATGAACGTTAAATTGGTACATACAGTTGAATTTACCACCTGTTCGGAATACACTTAAACTGAGACCTGTATTTAGCTTCAGTGCCTACCCTCTGAAGTCTGACTCCACCATCAGTCTCAAAAACCATATTATATAGTCAAAATGCATCCTAATACGATTCCAATACGCCCAAACACGGCTAGGGTACATTGCTCCGCTATGGGGTTCCAGTGCCTACCCTCCGACTCCATCATCAGACCTTAAAAACCATACATAGTCAAAGTTCATCTTACAACAATTCCAACAACCCCAAACACGGCTAGGAAAAGTTGCTCCGTTATGGAGTTCCAATGTCTACCCTCCTACTCCATCATCAGACCCTGAAAACCATATGTGGTCAAACTGCATTTCAAGACGATTTCAACAAGTCAAACACGACTAATATACGTTATTCCGTTATGGGGTTCCAGCGCCTACCTTCCGGATCCATCATCAGATCAGCTCGATGGTACCAAATTATTGTATTGTCAGCGGTACTTGATAAGTGTGCAAAATTTCAGTTTAATCTGACGTTTGGAAGTCGATAAAAATTACGTTTGAAGATTCCATTACATACATACAAGTGAAACTAATAAAAGCGTGTTAAAATGAAACACACAGGGGTCGCTAGTGCTCATTTTATGCTGAAGAACGCTACCTAACGAAATAGTACGCAATGCGTACTAGTGCGTACCCTAATGGCAACGCTGGTAAGCAAGCACATAAGATTCTTGGCAAGCACTAAGAATATTTTTTTGATGCCAGTTTACAATATGACGGTTTGTCATGGATAGATTATAAACTATATTGTAAGCTGATACAGTTCAAAATTTATCGGGGAGTTTATAATCTCGCTAGGTAGATTATAAACTAACGGTTTTTACAAAAATACGGGACATATGGTGGAACACGGATGGAACGACATTACAAAATTATTGTTGGCTACTCTGGATCCGTGTAATACTTATTTATCTGTGGTGGTGAATGAATGGTGACGAAATGTCATATTGACATTGACTGACATATCGAAATAAATAAACAGTATCCTCTATAACCCTGACACTGGCGGAATTGTGTAAATTATACACACCTGGCGCCATTCAAATAAGAAGTGAAGTGAAGTGAAAAATGTTGATAGTTCCGCAAAAGTTGCGCAAAAGCTATTTAAACAAGAATTGAATAAATTGATAGAATACAATAGGTAGTTCAATAAATATAAAGAATACTGTTATATTTTATTCGCGTATTTCTAAAATGATTCACGACGCTCTACTGATTCTGTGGGATTGTTCTACTAGCTCTGAGGCATTACAAGAGGTAAGTTTGTGTTTGGTTTGTGTTTTCTTCTAAAATAACGGTACAATCATTATTTGCGAAAACCAGTTGGTTAATTATAGAGATTATGTTCAGCTAATCCACGAAATGTAATCAAAGCCGTTTATTTATATTTATAGAACTGTATTAAATCATTTGCGAATCAAGGCGATGCAGAAATTTATGGCAGAATATGTGACATAGCTAAAAACCACCATAGGATTCAAAATTTTGTTGAAACAACTGGCTTCCGATCCCGGAATATTCAATCAGGTATTGATTTATGTTATTTTTATTTTGTTTACTATGCCATTGCTCTCATTGGAAAGGGTTAAATTGATTTTACATGTGCTTTACTTTTGTTATTGGGCCAGGAAATAATCCAAGAAGTTTTATTTAGATTCAATTATAGTTAAACAAAACCCTTTGATATTAATTAGTAGTAAAATACACTTGACTGAGGTGTAATGTAATGTAGTACATTACTGATTATAAGTAAAGTCAGGGAATGAAAAGGTTTGTCACCTTAGAGTTGGTTTTTGCAATTGCAAGAATAAATTTTATTATATGCACCAACATATTACCTACCAGTGAGGTTCCTAACAGGAAGAAACAGTGCTGCTAACATTTACATAAATGTGATGTTTGCTATCAAATAAGGTTTTGCTTGTTTTTACAACATGTCAAACACAATTTATTGCATATTTTTTTTTTCAATGATGACATTGCCCTATTTTGAATTTTAAATTGACATAAATAACAATAGCCGGTTGAACCAACAAGAAGGTTTATGTTTATTAACCCGCCGCACGCCTTAAACAAACCGTTTGTGTTTAAGGGGAACCGCAGCCATTGTACGCGAAATGCCACTTTGACATTTAAAGACACAAGGTTTAATATTAACTGTCATTTACTTACTGTCCCATATAAATTTTAACTCTGGCAGGTCTCTCTTGTCTGGTCGTGCATGCGACAAGTTAAAACATAAAATTAAAAACAACTTGTTGACAAGATAAACAGTCGAACAACTTTGATCTGAATAATTTTGAACTTTGATAACAAACAGTTAAAACATTATTTTCTCTAATTCTGTGTATTCTGTCTATTCAGTTTCAAAAATGAATATGTGCTTGTGATACGTTGAATGAATCAAGTTGAATCAAGTCCCAAATCAGAAACTGACGAACCTTTTCATTCCACCACTGTACATTATTGTTGAGTGTCTAGGTGTTACTATATACTCAAAGGTGTAAGTACTTCTTATTTGTATTTTGTTATTTTAAATTAACAATACCTATTCACATTTTGAGTGGGATACTTAAATAAAATTTTGATCGAATTTGTGACGTTAAGTCGCGCATCAGGTCGAGCGCGCGTGTGTCACCTCCATGAATTAGGCGCCTATGGGTGGCCACATAGATCACATGATAATATGTTTTATAGATATTTAAATTATTATTTCATCAATTTCAGCCAGTCGTAAAATATATGGTTTGTACACACAAGCTTTAAGCGAAGGCATAACAGAAGTCCTTCAGTCATACAAGAAAACTCTAGTTGAAGTTGAAGGAAAAGTTATTGGAAATCATGACTACACTCTATCACTTGTGTACAGTTATGTGGAGAAATTTAGAGGACTATTCAATACTATAAACAGAATGATCACTACAATTAAAGAGAGGAGGCTTACAGGATGTAGAATATTGAGTTTAATCCACCAGTACATATTGAATGGAAATGAAATGATACATGAAGCTATTGTTAAGTAAGTTGTAGTTTTAAACAGTAGGCTTATGTATGGTTTTTGAACAATATAACCCAGAGCATTCTTGGGTCAAGAGATATTTTCAGCCTTGACAGAACTTTTACTCTAGAAAGGAGAATGGCGAAATTCCATACATGCTTGGACCTACATTTTTTTGTAACGTATATGACAACCACTGTTGAATTCCTCTAGATTAATGAACTATTATGCTATTTCTAAAAAATATTTTAACAAAAAAGCTGCAGTTTTTTTTTATTTGAGTTAAAAGGTTTTATAGGTTATGCCGATTTTGACGTATCAGCTGAGTAACGTTCGATATATGTACCTATTATAAGTACATTTTAAAAATGTGGATGAAATCCATTTAGTTCTACCCGTTGGTTCTCGCGAGGGACGCGCGTCCTATTATAACAATTGATGTCATTGTTATATTTCATTATGATTTTACACGAGTTTTGTAGACAATAGAGACAGATAGATGCTGAATAAATATGTTATTTAAGTACCTAACAATTGTTTCTAGTATAGGTACTTACCCAGGTAGGTATATCCTACTGGTAGGTAGTAGGTACTTTGAAGTATCGGGACATACACAGGCTTTCAATAAAACAAGGTCATTTTTATTTAGGTTTTTATTCATCAAAATAAAATCCAATGACAATATTGTCTAAGAATTCTGCCAGTGGATTTATATTGCGTTCATGCAAATCCAAATAACACAGCCAATTGTCGATTATCTAAGGTCCATTCAAATGCCGTAGTCACGTGTAGAAAAGAAATCGGTATCCGTAGAAAAGCAAAGGGTCGTGGTGTAGTCAGGAGTCAACCAAAAACCGTAGAAACGCGCACAAAAAGAAAGTACCTTTCGAATTGTGTGACAGTCACACAATGTCAGACAAATCAATCAACTTCTTATTAGTTTTAAGTTTGGCAATCAAATCCAAATTAGGAATTATTTCTGCCAGTGTCGAGTTATATTATAAGTTCCCGCCAAAAAGTCGATCAATCAACTTCACTCAAGGGGCTCGCTGACCATAGACTACGTACGCGTTTCATTTGACGTAAAAAAATATGTCGTGTTATAGTGTTAAAAAGTTTTTTTTTTCATAGAGAGTTTAATAAATGCAATGACATATGCAACTAAACTCTGTTAAAAATAAAATTATTTATCATTATTAATACTAACAGAAATGTTTCTAAATATAAAAAAACAATGTGGAGATAAATACCGTTCAAAGGAACATATGGAACGAGATTATGGGTGCGTTCCGAATCACAATCAGCTTAACTAACAGCCTAAAATATATAAATGTATATTTCTATTTTCTAGACATACTGCTAGTTCTGAAAAATATTGAATTATGTTATTTAATTTAACTTTAATAAAGCAATTTTTTGATATATATTATGTCATTATACGCAGCTAGGGCCAATTTCGCCATTGTCCTTTATGGAGAAATTGGCCAGTTGATAGTTCCCAAAGTTTAAAATTATTCTATTTATTTATTTCCAGAATATTTTCTTCAATAAACAAAGTTTTTGTAAATCAACTATGTACTTGGTTACTGTATGGTGAATTGAAGGATCAATATCAAGAGTTTTTTATATTTAAAAATCAAAAAGATGAAGTATCTGATACATTTCTTTCATCACCCTCAACAACAAATACATGTGATAAGTCACTCGTATTATCAGTAAGTATAGACTTACAGAGTATGGAGTAGATACTCTATATTTTAATTATATTTTTATTTTCAAAAATAGTAGTTTTTTCTCAAACTTAAACTATCTTTCACAAATTACTTTCAAGTTGGATTTTGTAGTGTAGTTTGTTGCTGGCAGTCTCTATACTATAGGTACATCATTTAGGTAAGATAAGATGGATCATCCTGAAGTGTGTGGTGGCCTAGGTCTGAGTATTTCTTGCCTGTGCCTAGCTACTCAGTATAAATGTCATCAGTATCAATATAATCTCCGTAAAAAATACTCAATATAAATATGTATAATTCAATATTTTTTCAGCTGCAAGACACAACATTAGACTGTGGATACACTATCAATCCAAATATGATACCGCACTTTATGCCTCTCTCACTTGCACAAGACATTCTGTTCATAGGCAAGACAGTTATACTGTTTGGTTTTGATCCTAAAAAAGTTAAGAAAAGTAGCTACTTTACGACAAGTAGGCCAATGATGCCGTTGCAGAAGTGTGGGGCTGATTGTAGAAGGTAAATGTTTAATTTATTCATACCATGTCTACACAGACTTGAGGGGTGTTTTTCCTTTGTGAATAAACATAAACTGTGGTAGCTAATGATGTGGTCGAAAGTGGTAAACACAAAGCCTAGAAGGGATCTAACAAACAAATGTAGTTTTTAAACTCCAATACACAGTCCGATTTCCAAATTGAGGGTGGTAGTCAGCCAGATAGATGCTACAAAATACACTATGACCTCACAATTTATTCCTCCACCCAAAGCTCAAGTTCATTGTAAGATTCAAACCCATGATTTTTGACATGGCGTTTGAGTGCAATCAAAATAAATATCCTGGGACATTCTTCACACACGGCTATCTGATCCCAAACTAAGCAGAACTTGTACTATGGAAACAAGACAACTGATATACTGCATATACTACTTTTTGTTTGTAAATACATACTTAATATACATATTCATAATCACATACACCCAGATTCACGACATGCAGACATGTTTGTGCATATAAATGCGTCCTGGGTGGGAATCGAACTCACGACCTGTGGCGTGATAGTTGGAATCTTAACTAACCACGCCAACTGGCCCATCAAAATAACTCTTAAATATTATAATCCAAACTATAAAACATCCTGATATGTTAGTTAAAGAATCATGCCGAGCTCCATACATTGATTTGTACAAAAAAATAAAACATTTTAGAGGGTTTTGAATTACTTCCAATGTTGAGATTACATTACCAGCAACATGTTAATATATATGAAATATTTTATAAACCCCGCAAAACATAACTAGAACATAATGGTTTTGGTCGCGAATAGTCGCGACCGAATTCGCCGACATGCCATAGAAATTCGCATTTTTATCCCAGGGTTCTAAAAATATTTGAAATGGCTCAAGTTGTTCCATAGGCATCAAGGATCAAATATAACGTCATTCCAACGTCTCTAAAAATCTTTATTTTTTGTACAAATCTCGCCATGATCCTTTCTAGATTCACTATATGGGAAGAGAAAGAGGCAGAATTCCATGAGAAGCTGCAGACACTTAAGAATCCAGAAGTGTTTGAAGTATGTAACTTGAGAGGTGTGGTAAGAGAGATCAAGGAATGTGTTACAAAGGTAACTATGAATTTATAACTTATTTATTTCATCTCATAACTCATAAGATTGAATAGTAATACAAAAATAAATAAAATAAAAATTATACTATCAATCATCATATGGTCATACCTACTTATTAAAATATTATTACGTACCTATCTAACATTCAATACAAAACTTCATACTATGCCGCATCATTAGGGAGGCACTCGCAAGTCTGCCTATTAAATTCACGCACACTCTAACGATCTCTGCATATTTATATACACGCCCACACTTCTTTAGGATAATACGGCGAAAGCATAAATCACGGGATCGCCATGCGTAGCTCACTAAAATTTGACATTCGCAATTTATCCGACCGACGTAGGTAAGCTTAGATAACCCAACCAAATTAAAAAACATTAGTTCACCAACGTTACAGCAACTCATATAATGTATAAATAAATTGCTAGATTACCCCTGTACTTTTAATAATGCTGTTCGGAGGAACTCGGTCCCCAATATTACAGATTTATTTCTAGCTTGGGAGACAGAAGCCTCATAAAAAATTGTTAAATATTCTTATTTTTAATTATTACCTACTTTGTTACCCTTACTTTTAATTGTACATCTCAAAACTGTGGTAGGCTTGTACGTATAAATTATTATTATTAACTTCGCAATTTATTTGTATTATTGTTGTTTATGTTTGACTGGCCAATCGTCACTGAATCACGCACGTTCGCGTCGCAGTGCTAATGCATTTTTAAGTTAATTAATTTTATTCTATTGTGCGCTCGTTGCGGAGTAGGTATATAAACATAGATGACCTTACGAATATTCTATCCAACAACTACGTCTAACTAAACTCCTACCCCCTTATTACTTGAGATGGTTTAAAGCAAGTCTAGGAAAACCGAGGTTTTAAATATATCCGTTCAACCTTCTAACGTCATATTACAAAAAGACCCGGTACTAATCTAAGACCTTGGTTTTACTAGAATTGGCTAAAACCATCTCATGTATTAAAACAAGGGCCAGGGGTATGAATTGCCTTATTTATCTTTGCCTTATTGTTATTAGCATTTATGGACGGTAGCAGTAGAAGAAGCTCAATTGATTCATGAGATGAAATTAATGAAAGACTTCTACCTTCTTGGGCGCGGTGAACTATTCCTGGAGCTCCTGAGACTGACGGCTCACATGTTGGACAAACCTACTTCTAGGACATCTACTAGAGGCAAGTTTAATTGGGAAATATCTATTGCTTTTCTTAAATGCCTGAATTCCTTTGCCTGAATTAAAGGGTTTTGTCGCCATCGTGATAATATCACCCTGATAAGTGTACTTATAATATATAAATTAATCTTAGACAACATAGAAATAACAACAAATTTAATTCTACCTACAATGGAACAGTTTTTTTATACCACTAGGTCGATAAACAAGCTCACGGCCCGCCTGATGGTAAGCGATTACCGCAGCATTATCTATCCAAGGGCTTCTTAGTGGATAAGACTGAATGGTTTTATACCAAATACCCAGTTCTTTGAAGCGCTCGTCGAAATATTCTTTCCACAAATCTTAACATTGGTCTTTCACATTTTTGACGCAATCCAAATAAAAGGGTACCTAGGACATTGTGCTGTATACCATCGCTGATCGCTTGCTTAGCCAAAAGGTCAACCGTTTCATTACCATCGATGTTCGTATGAGATGGGATCCACTGCAATATTATGGTTTTTGATTTACGCTGAATATTATGAATTATTTCTAAAATTGTATCGCTATCGGTGTGCCTCGGACAGCCGTAGTACAACGAGCCGAATGTTGAAGTGAGATCGAAGTTGTCAACCAGTTTGAAACACTAAAACGTCGCCGACTCAATTCTCTCGATTTACCATTGTTTAGTGGCTGGTTTATTTATACGATAGCGAATATTGTTTTGAATATAGTTCAAAAGTGTAGCCAAATTCAGTCGCTGGAGCCATTGAAAAACACATAACCGCTCTTGAATTCAAAATAGCCAATCGCTGTAGTATGTTTATGTATATATGTATGTATTAATAAAACACTAACAACCTTGCGGACTGTATTACTTACATCATAAAAATAAAGTTTTGTTCTATGACTATTTACAAAACGTTACTACATTTACCAAAAACAAACTTAAGATTTTGTTGTTTTAGCTACGCCTCCAATGCACTGTCACACAGTCTTTTGTTATGCGTAGAGTTCGTAACAATTAAAGCGTTAAATTTAAATATTTTTATTTTTGTATGAAAGTCTGATAAATTAAAATCATATGAATTATTAAAAGTCATAGAAAAGTTGTTGTTTATGATGTTAGTAACCCTGTATATCCGACGGTTATTTGTTATTATTAAATATATTTAAGTGTTTTTGTCTCGTAGATATGAATCACGCATTCCAGTTGGCCGCTAGAGCGGTGTTCCTGAGCAACAGCGCCGATATTGAAAAGTTTAGCTTTGAGTTGCCATATGTGAAGCCAAATATAACTGCCAATTCTTCTATTGATGACGATAGTAGTTCAGGTATCTACAATATTTATAACATCGAATGGTATCAATCTTTTTCTCACTGCATTCTACTGATGTTTCATCTAAGTTTTTTCTGTCTGAGGTAAGTATCTATCAAATAAAGAGATGAAGATACATTTACATATTTGAAATTTTAACTATTGAAAATAGTATGCCCAGGCTGAAAGTACCATAATTCATGCAGTTTAGCCATTATACAAGCTTTTATTTAGTTTCACCTGTCCGGTGTTTGTAATTGAATATTGCAAGTTAAATTTGACCCACTTCCCAGTGTCCGATTAAGCTGAAATTAATTTGGTATACATTAGTATATTGGATGACTATGTAACTACAGACAACAAAAAGTACAGTCACCATAAAAAACTTGTATTAAAAATATTTTTTTTTTACAAAACTGTTTTTGATAGTCTTAAATTTGATCTGTAGTGGCAGACGGGTGGAGCAGTATAATTCTAAAGTACGACTTCAAGTGGCCCCTCCACCTGCTGTTTACGCCAGAAGTGCTGGCTCGGTACAACGACATGTTCCGGCTCCTGCTTCGGATAAAGAAGACCCAACACGATCTGCACGCGCTGTGGAAGACTTATAAACAATCTGCTAGGTTAGTAGTGTAGTGACATAAAAGTAAATAATATACTTGATGACCAAGCAGTTCCGACTGCTTTCTCAACTCGCTTCAGTTCAATGTTTTTTTTTGATCAGTGATGATGTGGCCTGAGGTGATATGTACATAAAACCTAGAAGAAACTGGCTCTTAAGTGCAGCTGTCGGAACTTAGGTGCTTGTCGACGGATTCTCAACTTGAGTATTAGACTATTGCACTGGACAGTCAGTTGACTTGGCTTTGTAAAGGTTTGGCGACACATGGGCGCTAACATGTAAAATTCAAAAAACAATTCGTGCGAAAAATATATATTGATGGCGCCTTTAGATAGGCTCGGAGATGAATAAAATCTTGCGTTTCCTTCCTTATCGAAGCCTGCTGCCTGATGACAAATAATACAAAAAGAAAGTTTCTTTGACACGATAAAATTACTGATTATTATCCAACCAGTTGCGCCCCGCGGTTACACCCGCGTACCCGAAGGATATATTGCTTTCCCGGGATAAAAAGTATCTAGAACATATTATCAGCGTGACAAATTTCATCCAAAACTGTTCAGTTGTTGAAGCGTGTTTGAATAATAAACATACTTCCATCCAAACTTTCGCTATTATAATATTAGTGAGAGTGAGATAATGAGATAGCTCAGCAACTCCTATACACGTAAGACCAACTAATTATTTCCAGTTTCTCAATGTGCCAACTCCACAACAAGCTAATGTTCCTGATGGACAACCTCCAGCACTACATGCAAGCAGACGTGCTGGAAACAAACTTCTCTCGTCTTATGGATGCCGTCACCAAAACCAACGACTTTGAGAAACTCAAGAAGGCCCATGCTACTTTCTTAGCTGATGTTCTTAGCCAGTCGTTTTTGACTGTTACTTCTGTGAGTCTCTTACATTTTGATAAACTTTGTGTGATATGTATGATTTTTCTGTGATATGGATAAAGTTTCTGTGATATGGATAAACTTTATGTGATATGGATGATATTTAGACTATTTAGATTTTTGACCCGGCAGTTTGAGAAATGAGTAAAAACGGCCATGAGCGAAGTCTGTTTTGTTAAGTTTTCAAACTGAACTAAAGATTTTCATAAAATAATAATAAAATTTGAATTATTATTTTTTATCTCAGGATCATAGATATGCTTTTCGTTCCAGTCAACAGAAAACGAATGCAACGGCGACAGTTTAGACACCCTCAATAACCCGGTGTTCTGTAACATTATGGAACTGCTAAAGCTGTGCCACTCGTTCTGCAGTATGAGTGAATTCGCCTCCGATAAGGAGGCCGAAGACTACTATATTAGAGGATATACTGACAGGTAAGCACGATTTATCGCGCTTACATCTTTGACAATCAAATGTAACGTTATGAATGGACTGTTCATAATGTGACAAGTAAATAGTAATAAATATATTAGTAGTAAGTAGATCAGCATTTTATTACCCTTTCATACAGTGTCTCCATATGTAAATCGGCATTTACCGTGTTGCAAGGGTAAAAATACCGTGTTTTTAGGCAAAATTACGGTAGATCAGCTTAAATTGTACCGTGTAAATTACCGTGTAATTTTTTAAAGGATAAAAACAATAATATAACCTAGATACTGACTGTAGCGTCATCTGCCGGGCTGATTTGTGAATGTAAACCATCCAGAGCGCCACCCAAACGTATACAAAAAATCATTCAAATCGGTCCAGCCGTTTAGGAGTTCAGTGACAAACACACGTACAGTAGAATTAACTCCCTGGATGGTTTAGATAGGTTAGGGTAAGGTAGCACTACGCGAACGAAGTTGCGCCGGGCAGCTGGTATATCATATAAACCTAAAAAAATGAGCTATATAATAAAAAGAGAGCTATAGAGCTAAATACTATTTTTTTAGAGCTGACAATGTTGAAATTGAGTTAAATTTAGCTCTAAAAGAGTTAAGTTGGTAACACTGTTCCTGTATGTTTAAATAAGGACGAGAATAGATTGCCGAGGTTTGGTAGTTTTTATCTATGTGTGAGTGGTCTCACATAGATAAAAACTACCAAACCTCGGGAATCTATTCTCTTTATGTAGTAGAGTCCTTAACTTCTACCTCCACAGATATAAGTGTTGATAACCTGGGATTCCCGGTAACCAAGAGCAGTGTTGCCATTACAAAATACATATGTTCACTGAGATTCGTTTTACGCAGTATAGTGATGAAACATTAATAACGTAATTTTTTAAATACGGTGACATATGACACGGTAATACCTTATTACCTTGACGGTAGATTAAGACCAGATTACGGTGTTTCTACGGTAATTACCGTGTATATGGAGACACTGCTTTCATATTAATCTTTTGACATTCGCTTGACAGTTTGAATGAAAATTTCGAATTGCTTAATGTGACAAGGTACTAAAATGATCTGATACTTTTGATGCTAATGAAGAATGTTCACTAATTTTGAATTTTAGCTCATCGCATTTTCTGTAGAAAATAAAAAATATATGTGAAAGAATTATTTCAATACGACAATTACATTCCGAGATATAGAATTTTTAAATGAGCGCACGACGCCGGATTCGACCGCCCGGTACTTGATGCGTGTGACGTCATCTTTCAACGCTCGCTCAGTCCGTCGCGCTCTTTTTCTCTTGAAAAATCTTATTCCTTGGGTTTATAAATTTGAAACTTAGCACTATTACTTATTTAATCAAATAATACAGCTTCTCATTATTAGATTTTTAAAACTACCCCTAAGAGGGGGTTTAGGAGGTGTTAAAGTTTGTATGGAATAAACCTACCGCGCGGTCCGATTAACTTAAAACACTGTTTTAATACATCGTATAAACATAAAAAAAACACGTGTTTTTGGGTTTCGCGAAAATCGACCCCTAGTAGGGCAAAAAGGGGTAATAATGTTTTAAGGGGAGGATTTTACTACGTCTGTATTAACTCAAAAATTGGAATACATTAGTTCCTTTTGTAGCCTAAGAAAGAATTTTAGAAATTCCATCCCTCCATCCAGTGGGTAAAGAAGAGGACGCAGGTAAAACGGCGGGGCGGAGTGTTAGTTTAGAGATAAAATCAAGGCTTATTGTTTTGAAGATCGTCAGTATAGTGAGAGTCTGCTATCTACACATTATTCATTTATAGTGTGCATTATTTTGGTACCCCCGCAGTTTCACCTGCACGTACCTACAGTTTGAATTTTTTGCGCGGAACCCCGTTATTATTTTTCTAAAATAAAATTAGCCTAAGTTCCTTCTTATAACATACGCTATCTACCTGTGATAGTCTCCTTAAAATCGGTCCAGCCGTTCCGTAGGTTAGGACACAGATAACTAAATATTTACTACGTAAGTAAGGAGGCCGGAACAAACTGTGTCAAATGTTTAATCCGCATGCGAAGACGGTTACTATAAAAATAAATAAATAAATATCCTGGGACATTCCTCACACGGTCATCTGATCCCAAACTAAGCAGAGCTTGTACTATAGAAACCAGATAACTGATATAATACATATACTACTTTTTATTTGTAAATACATACTTAATATACATAATTACACCCAGACTCAGGACATACAGACATGTTCATGCACACAAATACATGTCCTGTGTGGGAATCGAACCCACGACCTGCGGCGCGTAAGGTGAACCTTAACCAACTGCGCCAACTGGCCCGTATAACAAGAGTATAAATAGCTACAGATAAAACATTACTACTTATTTGTTATCTGTAACATAAACTTAAACCGTCTTATTAATAAATAAGTCAAGTATAGTTAAACCTAGGATTAAAATATATCCGTCACTTTCTAATGTCATATAAACAAAAAGGGCTGGAGCATGGCTGGAGCTATCTTAATACCTGGGTGTTACAAGACTGACTTACACCTTATTTTTTAATAAGGGGGAAAAGGTTTGGTAAGTACCTACTTAAAATTAATTCTTTTAGGTAAATAATGCAAAAAAAAAACAAATTCAAATACACACACAGGAAGCATGTGCATTCTTACTTACTCCTCGCTTTTCAGCGGCAACGGAATCACTATTCGTCGATAAATTAATGGGCAACTATAAGGCTATCTATTTTAATCCTTCATGATTTAATAAAGGTTTTTTTGTATTGTAATGACCTTGATTAAGAATACACACACTATGAACGTAACAGTAGAATAATTCACGGATGAAACAAAACACTTTCCCCTAATATGCAAGGACCGCTGGCGACTAACGCAAGTGAGCGGAGCGTTACAAGATGACGTCACACTGGGGTCACGTGACTGCTAGTGGGCCTCGATATTTAGGGAAATTTCAAATGTCTGTAAAATCATAACTACTTGGTTTTTTTTAATGAAACAAAAACTAGTGTATTTGTATACATAATGGCTCTACTGTTACAAACTTCTTCAAGCGATTTTGCATACCTAGTAACATTCCTCATTGTACAATATAAACAGAAACAGATAAAGTGATTAAACATTTAAAAAAAATTAAGTAATAAAGTCAACCGCACCGGGTGCCACCCATGCTGGGTACGCCTCTGGGTGTTCCACCTGATGGTAGATAGCTACCGTTGTCTATGGACCTTGGCAATATGTTGCCGTTGTACAAAGCCTAGAAGCAACTGGTTCTCAAGCGCAACTGCCAGAATATACCGCTAGGT
The DNA here is from genome assembly GCA_951394255.1 of Polyploca ridens. Lineage (NCBI taxonomy): Eukaryota > Metazoa > Arthropoda > Insecta > Lepidoptera > Drepanidae > Polyploca > Polyploca ridens. Next base: position 5,699,765 of record OX596261.1, read on the forward strand.
ATAGTAAGCTGCACGAGTCGTGAGCACACTTTAGACTTCCTATATATCCGTATCGGTATACCTAACACAATTCTGTGAAAAATATATCAAAATGTTCTTTTGACGGGCCAGTTGGCGTGGTTATCAAACCGCAGGTTGTGGGTTCGATTTCCACCCAGGACATGCATTTTTGTGCATGAACATGTTTGCATGTGAGTCTGGGTGTTATTATGTAATTATTTACAAACAAAAAGTATTCCGATTGAGAGCTTGCTCGCTGACTTGTCCGCAGAAGGGTGATTATTAGGCTAATCTTTTTTGGGCCATTACATTCTAGTCATAATAAAATGTAGTAGGTATATATCAGTTGTCTGATTTCTGTAGAACAAGCTCTGCTTAGTTTGGGATCAGATAACCGTGTGTGAAAAATGTCCCATTGTATTTATTATTATTATTTACAAGCTGTCCCCCGCGGTTTCACCCGCATTCCTGGGTTAAAAAGTATGTCCTTCTCCATACCATAGACTGTCTGCATGCCAAATTTCATGATGATCCGTTGAGTAGTTTAGGCGTGAAGGCGTAACAAACATACAAACAAATACGAGTTACTTTCGCATTTATAATATTAGTTAGGATATTAGTTAGAATTTAAATGTTTTCAGATTCAACAAGCTAGTGAAGCAACTGATGCAGTTGCTAGTGTCTCTGCGGTCTCGGTCGTGCGGCGTGTACCTCGCGCGGCTGCTTATGCGGCTCGACTACAACCGCTGGCTCAGCGGGGAGGCGCAACTCACGCATTCACTCACCAACATGCTCAGATGAACAGATTAAAACAAGCGAATTTGGAACCTGCAGCAATGACTTTAGGTTTATTTCAGATTAACACGACCTATTATTGAGACTTGTTCAGAGTTTTGCACGCCTGAAACAGCGATGCTGTTAGGTCCAATAAAAAAACCTAATATAATAAAAAGTAGCACAACATCCACACCTCTACTAAGATATATTCAGCGAATAAAATTACCCTGATGATAATAACATAGGATATTTAATCATGAGCTTAATTAATTGAATTGTTATTTTTGTATTTGTTAATTACTCAATAAAATAAAACAATTATTAAACGAAACAACGTTTTATTTTTAGTTTTTATTTTTTCAGTTATAAAATATATCAAAAAATATCAGTGTTGGGCCAGTAATATTATGCTAGGTGGCTTTCCGTTGCTGATAAAAGAATTAGAAAGAAATTATTTTTTGTATCAATTTGCACCATTCCCTAAAACAGTTGGATGTGAATTTTGTTTGAATATTTATTACTCAAACACGCCGTGTTAGCTGAAGCGATTTAAATGAAACTCGCCACCTAAAATTAGATCATTGGAATACTATAATAAGAATACTTTATAGATAAAATATAATGCATGTAAAATTGGGATAGAACATAGTAGCAAATAAAAAATAAACTGTGGAGATTACTAGTATTACACAATATGTAATGTTCTAAAAACTGAAAATTCTCAAGCTCCTGGGAAAGGAATGTTTAATAAAACAAATGTTGAAAAGATTTACTATTCGTCATGAGGATCAAATATTTTAGACTAATATTACATATTGAATAAATAAAAGGTCACTTTCTTATGTTAACAATAATATATTCAACTATCATCATCATCATCATCGTCAATATTATCTTCTACAAGCCCATTGGAACAGTCTCCCATCGCCTTTATTCGACTGATGGCATGTTCAGCATTTTGCTGCATAAATGCTTTGACCAGTATACACTTGGTCATGTGACATGAGCATGGGAGTGGATGTTCCTCTACCTCTGGGTCCAGGAGTGTTACTTGGAGATTGTATCTGTAAAATAATTATTTATTTATAACAATGTGAATACTATCTTATGATGTGCAAAATCATAATATGTTGATTTGCTTATGACTTCCACAATATGCTTTTAAAGATAAACACAGTGCATACCTTCTGCAATTCACCTGATCTCTGTTCATTTTCAAATGAAAAGCAATTGGTTCTCCTTCATCGACATTTTGTTCCTGTGGCAGGACTATAATAGTTTGTTTCCAATGTGTTGCTGGACTCCGAGGACTTGTGTCCAGGGTCACACAACATTCTTTATCCTCAGAAAGATTGGGAAAATTGCACTCAAACCACACACAAAGGCCTTGGTATAGACCTGATTTATTAGCACCTGGAATAAATGATTAAATATTCAGTTCTTTATCTTGAAGACGAGGGGCATAGCTTAATTTAATCATTTATGTGCTTATTTATCACATGCTACAGAAAATATGGGTAAGTTTAAACATCAATCATACCAACAATATGTTTGATACTCAGTGAGTCAAAGTCTTCCACATTATCCTCTCTCAAGTTGAGCCAACAGAGTGCTATTTCTTCTCCTAATATATCCTCAGGTTGTATGCTCATTATCTCTGGTTTATTGTGCTTGCTTCCTCTGAGCTCTCTGGCAAATGTTGTCATTGAAACTCCACTGTAATTATCCCACTTCTTGTATAAAGAAGGGACACTGGAAGATATTAAGGTTGGTAAATTGCTTGTTCTGATTTCTCAAGTGCTTTCACAGCAGTCAGTTACGTATGTTTGTCATGTTATATTTAGAGCTTCTACTCCCAAGTTTTCACTAGAATCTCAGATTTCATATGACTAAGACCGACATGGCACAACTAAAAAGTAATTTAATAATGAAACTCCAGTTTCCTTTGAGTCTCATGCCTATATTGTCTGATATGAAAACACACTAGGTGCACCATGTTTGAAATGCAAATGTATCATTGATCACATTGAAACTGTCTTGCAGTAGTTGTATCTTATATATCTTGATCCTGCCAGGACAGTTACATCTACAAATATGTATATCAGGATTAGATTTAAGGCTAATACAAATTATCCTTTAGTGATGGAGCATAAGCATAGCCTATCCTATGTATTATATATTTCTACTATGATTGAAGATCTGACTTTTACATAATAACATTCTTACCTACATGGAGCAATATAAATAGCTGCAGTCTCAGGAAACATTTCACCCCCTTCCTTCAGGAACTTGTCTCTGGCCACCAGCACTGAATCTAACATTCCTTCATGTAGAAGGTAAAATCCCATCCATTCTGATAATATGGCATCTACTTTTATGTTATCTGATAGAACTACATCTTCTACTTTGCTGTGAATAACCTGGGGGATTATCTCAAATATATATCATGATCATAATCCTAAGTATTCAAGGGAATAATAAATGTTTTTTTTAGAGAATATTATTTGTACCTCTATAATTTCTTCAAAATTGTTTTCCTTAACAATATTTTTTGCTACATCAGCCAACTTGCTCGCTTCAACTGCATAAACTTTTTTAGCACCAGCCTGAGCACAGAAAATGGATAATATTCCTGTTCCACATCCAACATCCATTACAACTTTATCTTTGAAATAAGACTTGTTACCCAATATGGCATTCCTGTAGGCATTAGTGCGAGCTTCATCTTCAAGCATAAGCCTATGAATCTGAAAGAGAATCAATTTCACTTCATAATGGATTTCAAAATATGTATTTTTAAGGTTATAAATTACATACCTCTAAATCTTCATAGCTAGAGAAATAATCACTTTGCATAGCATCTGCTTGCATTATAAATTGAGTTTTAAATTGTGTTCTCTTATTTATTGAGGTATTGAATTTTTAGATAACCTCAAATCCTCGCAATAAAAATAAACCACCATAGACTCCAAACTAATTAATTAAGTCGATGGTACATTCCGAATTGGCTAAAAAAAGCGCTCATAGCGCTCACATCAATAATTTGCGTACCGATTTAGGGTACATTCCGAAATGGATAATATCGATCACAGCGATCACAGCAATAATTTGCGTACCGAATTAGATATCACGCTTATGACAGCTGAGAACTATCAACAATTCGGAACGCCCGTTATCGCGCTCACAGTATTCAAAACAGAACATTTGAGAATTTAATTAATATCTGAATTATCAATGCGCTAGGAATCCATTTATAGGTACCTTCTATAAGTTGACTCGCAAAAAGGAATATCCGGGTTTTTTTATTATTTTTCTCTCATAAAATCATAAAAAGTATCTTTGCCAAATAGAAAACCAAGAATCTCATTCTTATTAGATTTTTGCCGAAAGCACATTAATTTGCTTTTTGCAAAATGTCTAGCTAAAGCTAGCAGTTGGCAACACTGAAAAAAACTACTACTTGCTACTACTTTGGCGGGAACTTGCAGAGTGACATTGCGTTTTCATTTTTATTCTCATAAATTCGTGTATTTTGAGTTTTATTGTATATTATCGGTGGTATTTTATCCAATAAAGATCAATCCATGTGCACCAGTGAAGTGAAATGATATGAATCATGTGTATCGTGCCTTTTCAAGTTACCTCAAGAAGTCCGTGAAAAGTTTTAGTACATCCACCATTACTAAAACATGACTTTTATGGACGGTGACTGATTGAGGACTATGTGAAAGTGATTTATTGTGACTATAACATAATATAACTGGAAAATGGCAAATTACACAAGCCGTGTGACGCCAACATATAAAAAAAAAAAACTACTATAATGCTACCCCATGCTGCTACCTAAGTAGCATCTCTACTAAGTATGTGCCTGTGCTAAGTCTAAGCAGTGTTCTTCTCTCTTCTCTGTCGTTTCGCTCTTGGCAGAGCGGTCGTGGTTACGTTGAGGCGTCCACATCGGTGATAGAGGCGGACACGGCTCTCCGCACGATCTCCCGCCATCTCTCTCTGTTGACAGACTGTCTGGTGCAGTCAGATACGCGGTTTCCCACTGCAGATTTTTCTTACACAGTACAGTCTTCGAGAGTAATTCGCATTACGAGCTCGGTGTAGATATTGAAAAGTAAAGGTGATATTATACATCCCTGTCGTACACCCGCACTTGGATGGAAACTATCTGAGATGAGGTCATCTGTCCGCACTGAAGCTGTTCCCCCTTCGTAGAGCTCCTTGAGCAAGTGTACGAGGTGTTGTGGTGTGCCCATATCCAGTAGTGTTTTCCACAACGTTGGCCATTTCACCGAGTCGAACGCTTTGGAGAAATTAACAAAGCATATGTATGTCAGCTTGTTGAATTCTCGAGCCTTTTCAATGATTTGACGAACGATGAGAATTTGGTCACGGGTCCCCTTTCCTTTCACAAATCTGGCTTGTTCTGGCGCAATTTCTCTGGACAAATATGCTTTCAGTCGCTCGTTTATGATGTGTAGCATTATTTTGCTAGCGTGTGTTATCAGCGCAATAAGTCTAAAGTTGCTACACTTCTTCGTGGAACCCTTTTTATGAAGAGGAGTGAAGATTGTGTGAGCCCATTCAGAGGGCCACTTGCCTGTGAGCCATATCTTGTTGCAGATAATGTGGAAGATATGAACGCCACGCTCTCCCAGTGCTCGTATAGTTTCGATTGGGATCTCATCTCTTCCTGTGGCTTTCCCATTCTTAAGATGTTGGATAGCGGCTCTTACTTCTGACTCAAGAATATCCGGCTCGAGCATGTTACACGCAGGCTCCGTGGGTGCGAAACTTCGTGACTGAGGATCTTCAAAAAGTGACTGACAGTAGTTCCTCCAAACTTCCGAAATTTTGTCCAGTTCAGTGACTACTTGGCCATTCTGATCTTCGATGGCCCAGGTTTTGGACGGCAGCGTTTTCGTAATTAGACGGATCTTGTGATACAAGTCTCTTGACTCATATCTGTCTGCATGAGCCTCTATTTCCTTACACATATTGCGCAGGTAGGTATTATGATCTTGTCTGCATTTAAGTTGTATCTGTGCAGACATTTTATTGAGATCCTTGATATCGGCTCCCGCTGCTTTTGCATTTTCCGGCGTTTTTCGACAAGCTCGAAGGTGCCATCAGTCTTCCAGTGCTGTCTTTTGTGGGTTGTAATGGGTGGTGCGGTTTCTGAGACAGTTTTCGTGATAAGCGTCTTAGCTCGGTCCCATAGTCCATCGGGTGTCTCGTTAGCCAAGTCTGCATCAGACCATTGTGACCAGTTCTGTTCAGCAATCGAACGAAATCTCCGCACATCTTTCACCTCCAGCTTCCTCGGCTTTTTAATGTTTCTGGCTGCTGTCAGTTTGAGCTTCAGTTTGGAGATCAAAAGTTGGTGGTCTGACCCGCAATCAGCCCCAGGCAACGTATGGGCGTTTGTTATAGATGATCTCCATCGCGACCGAGTCATGATGTAATCTATTTGGTTGCGAGTTTTTCCATCGGGCGATACCCAAGTGTAAAGCCTTCGAGGGTGGTGTTGGAAAAGGCTATTCACAATCAGCAGGTCTCCAACCCCAATCTAGACTAAAACTGCAAAGAAGCTTTCAAAAAGCTGTAGAAAACTGTAGATTTCTACATTGAGCTATTATTACTACGTATAGAAGCAAAGGCAAATCATATCATCATAAGCAAAGGATATGTCCCATTTCTTTGAGTCAACTAAAGTTTTCTTGAACAATAATTTAAAATAATTAGACAGTAGAGACACATAGCGCTATCAGAACGCGTTTAGGAGTATTTTTCTCGCAAACATCGTGATTTTCACGGCACTTACGCGTTTCGTTCAACGTTCTACAACAACATGTGTGGCCGAGATAACATAGTCGAATTTAGTCGAGATGTGTGGCGTCTTCTCTATACGTAGTAATAATAGCTCAATGGATTTCTACTTAAAGACCTGTAAATCTACAGCATTTTTTATTTTGTATTATTTAATAGCAGTAATCAATAAAACAATATAATAAAGTAAGAAAATAATACTTTTATTCGTAAATCAACATTAAATTTTAACTTTACACTAGTTCTACTAAAACTGTCTCGTTTTCAATTTGCACACATTTATGTATACTCAAAGGCACACATACTCTTGATGGTCAGTTTCATCTTCATTTATAAAATTGTACATATTATTATTAAATCTCTTTATATGGTCATTGGTAGCATTATATTGAACTCGAAACAATTTTTAATTTCTGATTTTGTATGTAAATTGCCTTTATGGTAGTGGTAGATAGCTAATGCGGGTTACGCAGTGAATTAAATAGATACCGCCAGCATTTTAAAGAAAAAACTGTAGATTTGGAGATCTGAACTAAAAATTGTGAAGATATCGAAAAAACTGTAGATCTACAGTTATAACTGTAGAGTTGGCTACGCTGAGTCTAAGGCTGCATTCCGAATTACCGCTGTAATCGCTGTAATCGATTTGAGCGTGCTTAAACCCGTACCGAATTGAATAATGACAGTTAACGATGTCCCGTGAAACGTCATAGATGACGTCATGACATGCGCCATCTTGCGCTCACACCGACCATGCCCTAAACTGATATCACCGTGAGCGCTGTCAAAAGTGACGGCAAAAATCTAATACGATTCTTGGTTTTCTATTTGGCAAAGATACTTTTTATGATTTTATGAGAGAAAAATAATAAAAAAAGCAGATATTCCTTTTTGCGAGTCAACTTATAAAAGATATAAGGAGTCCTAGTGCATTGATATTACAGATTTTAATTAAATTCTCAAATGTTCTGTTTTGAATACTGTGAGCGAGGTATAGTTCTCAGCTGTCATAAGCGTGATATCTAATTCGGTACGCAAATTATTGCTGTGATCGCTGTGATCGATATTATCCATTTCGGAATGTACCCTAAGTATGTAGTTCCTTTTGGTATAGTTACTATACTCTTTGTATGTAGCAGGGTTGGATTCAGACCCCCAGAAAATTATTGTCTATGGAAAATAAAATTATACTACTTGTCGAAAATAATACTACGTTTCGCGTTTTTCGTCCAGTTTGATATGAATCACAGATATGAATTTAAATAAAAATGCATTTGGAAGGTTTTTTTTTTTTTTTTTTTTATACCACTAAGGTGGCAAACAAGCATACGGCCCGCCTGATGGTAAGCGATTACCGTAGCCTATGAACACTTGCAACACCAGGGGTATCACTCGCGCGTTGCCGACCCTGCAGAAATCTCTTCACACCCTTTTGGTTAGTTTTATTGTTATTGTACAAATCAACCAAATTTAGGCAAGTAGATGTTTACTTCAGCCAATTCGTCAATCGGAACTTCGTCTTTGGCATTGACACGACATAGCATGTCCTCGGATGGAATAAATGCAATACACATTAGATACATTTACTTTCTTTCACAGCATCGCATGAAAGTATCAGGAGTCAATAGAGCGATTTACTACAACTACAACAACGACTACAACTTTATTTTAGTAATTAAAGTACTATTTTTTAATTTATTTCAACCAATAACAGTAGCAATCGACCTAAAGGTAAAATTATGGTATTTTCGCGTAGTATAATGGCATTACGATACTACATACTACACATCACAAAATTATGGTACAAATAGTATAATTATACTACGAAATCCAACCCTGGTATGTAGTAATCTGTGCTGCTACTTTATCTGTGGTTGGTTCACGAAATTGTGAAGCGAGTTTTGCGTGTTTTGTGATAAATTGATAAATTTTATTCAATAATGAATACGGTTCTAACAGTGAATTAAGATTTAATTAATAACTATGGCTAAAGAAGGAGATATGTCTCTTTATAACGATGTGCTGGAGCCGTTTAGAAGGGTCATAAATACCGACCCGCCGAAAGACAAACTGGCGGCTCCTTCTAAATTGAATTTTTCTGATAGTAATGAATCCCTGAAAGAAGGTAACATTTTTATGATACCAATTATATTCATGGATACTTCCTAGCCGTAATAAAAGCTTTATTTAGAACGTTGTGTTACAGGGTTGTCTAACCTATTATCCCTTGGTAAGAGAAAGTCTAGTATTGGAGGGAATGATACTGCAACTCCTGAGAAACGTCTGCGGATGGATTCCAGCTCAAATGCGGCGCCTGCACCACCGTCTCCTTGGGAAACCAAGAGGTTGAAGATTGATTTGATTGCAGCTAAGGCTCAGGTATAAAACAATGTATTGTAGGGGCCTATTTCTATGAAACAGACCTTATAGCATGTTATACCAATATGCATACATGTTATATAAATAGTATGCCCATTTTGAAAAATATTTTTAAATGGTTTGCAAAAGATGTGCAAAACATAAGCAAGATGTTTATATTTTTACATTTACCCCCTTACTCATAAAACGTTATTTAACTAATAAGCTGATTAAAGGTGCGTTCGAATTGGGCTACGGTAGCAAAAATAACAGTCAAAAATGCCAAAAACGATCACATCTGGCATTCGATTTGGAAAGTTGTGAGCGAAATTGTCGTTTTGAACTGTTTTCATTCACCGTTCGTTTTGCTTGGAAACAGTTAAAAACGACATTGTGAACTGCAAATTTTGACCCACCTCGGAGCCAGGGTCATTTGTGATCATATTTTGACATCTTTAAATCTGACAGATAAGTTTTGGCTAACAATACAAACGGGAAGCGAAAATTATTATTTTTATATTAAAATTTGATAGAAACTAACAGGCAAGAGAAGAAAAATTCAGTTTAACTTTGTTTATATATTATCTGAAGGAAAAAAGGTAGGTTGAGACAAGTGACAAGCAGGCGATGAGCATGCAAATGTCATTTTTGTATCTAATCGTTCGATTTGGGAAATATCGTTTGAGGCAAAAGTTGCAAAATTGACAAAATTTTCCAATTCAAAGGCATGAATAAAAATGCCAATTTTGAAACTGTTAAAAACGACATCACTCCAATTCGAACGCACAGTATGTAGTCACCTAAATAACGTCAAATCGTTTGACAATGACAGCAAGGTGACGTTATTTATTTGACCATTTATTCAGTAGGTTTAGTTAAATAGCATTTATGAGTGAGGCCGTTAGTTTATTTATTATTTTATTATTATTATTTATTTATAGACGAGCAGCTTGAAAGCTGATGTGTCTATTTCACACAGTGTTGAAAGTCACTCCGCACTTATACATAGTTCACTTTTGTTTTTTTTTAAATCTTAGTCCTTACTTGCAATTTCACAGATAACAAAACTTGAGTCCCGTGTGAACCATCAACACACAATTCGTAAAGAGATGCAAATATTGTTTGAAGAGGAGAAAGCTTCTCTTGCAGACCAGCACAAAAGGGATGAGCGAGCCCTCTCTGACATGGAGGATAGGCTGGAAGTCATTAGACGTAGGGAACTGGATGTTAAGGAGGAATTGAATCAGGTAATTATATGCTGTTTATCTATAAAAAATTGGTACGTACATGCTCAGATTACAGAACAGTTGTTTAAACAAAGCAAATACCAGCTATGTGTTTTTCAATTTGTATTTGTTTTTTTGGCCTCACTCCCGTGTTCCGCATGCTCTATCTGCCTTTTATTTTGTAATCTGTGCGTACATGTATAATAATATTAGGTATAAGGAAAAAAGTACTAAATAAATTGATGTAGCACCAATGAAAGAGTATAAACATATAATGAGTGATTTTTATGGTTATTGAAGATGTCATACATCAATATATTGTAGCATGTAACTTTGTAATGGGTATTATAGGTGAAGACACTCTCATTTTTTATTTGTATGAGTGTCCCTAATCAATGTAGGTATAAAGGTTTTATTGTGTGCCACCATTAGCAAAAGAAAGTTGGCTGATAAGTATGCCAAAATCATCAGCTCATGAAGATGGGTCTAACCGCGACACCCATGTGCATATTGTGTGGGAAACATATGGAACGCATGGAGCACCTTCTGTGCACATGTGATGCACTGCCTGGTAAGCGAATGAGTCTCCTAGGGATTGGATATCCAAAACCAGAAGACTATAGGCTCATATCTCTTAGCCTCGTTGTAAAACTCATGAAAAGAGTTTTCAACAAGACTCCCAATGGGTTGAAGTGTCCGAGCTATTTCTCGGCCCCTTCATAAGATAAGATACAATGCCAAAATCTTCAAATCTAATTATAAATACTAAACATGTCCAGGCACTGAAAGATAGCAGAGAAAGTAAAACAAATTGGGACAAACAAAAGGCAGAGCTTCAGAAGCAGATAGCAGATTTGAAAGACAAGCTACTTGAAGCCAATGTCAGCAGTAAAGGTCAGCTGTCTGAAATGAAGAGGGATATGGATGAGTTACAGTTGGTAAGTTATATATTATAATTTCACAGCCATCTGCTCCCTTATTAACCAGAGCTTGTACTATGGAAACCAGAAATCTGATACAGCTATTTTGTTTTCTACATACATACTTAGATAATGGGGATGATGACTCATGTTAATTTTTATAACATTTCTGGTTATACAATTTGGAAAAATTGGAAAACAGCAAATTATCATAACAAAGTGGATACTAACTAATAAAAAAATACATTCTAACAGTAGTAATAGCGATCATAAGCTATTAGGGGAATGTGGCATATGACCATGACTATCCTCTGAACATCACTATGAATATGTATGAAATACATTAAAATATATTACGTGCAAATTGTTTATTCAATAGCCGATAAATATTGAATAGTTTGTACACAACAATTTCAGATGACAATATTTTCTTGTTTCATATTTTTTAGAGCATGATTTTTCAGTAGTCGGGTTTTTGAACTTACTTTTAATGAATAGTGATTAGTGATAATCTACTGTATAATCATCAATCCGCATATAATCAGTTGGCTATCTATCAATAACAATATTTCATCAACACAGTAATACTACAAACAATTTTCATGTCAGTGTTTTTAATTAGTTTACATGAAGACAGTGAAATAAATTGTCAATTTTATTAGGCTCTGGAAGGTGCTCTATCAGAAGTGGATATGCTCAAGAAAGAAGTGACAAAGCAGACAAGCCGTGCAGAACAGTGTATCACCCTGAGGAATCAACTTGAGAAGCAGGCAATGGAGCTACAAGAGGTCACCAAGCAGCTCAGGGAGTTGGAGTATGAGAGGGATTCTTATAAAGATTGGCAGCAGCAAGCTAAGGTTCGACATACTGAAAATCATAACTACTAAATTGTTCCTATAGAAAAGATTTTCCCCTTGATGATTATGACTGTCATTTCACCATTATAATAACCATCTATACAATTAAAATTGAAAAAGCTTTAAACTAAATTCATATAAAAGTATAAATGGTACAAATAAAAAAAGAATTTTTGTCTGTCTGTTGGTTCCAATTAATCTCCGAAACGGCTCGACCTATTCACAGGAGTTTCAATGGCACATAGCTGATTTAATGAGAAAGAATTGAGGTTCCAAACAACAAATAATAATAATGTAATTACTGTCATGATAAATTTACAAAAGAATTATTCTACTTTCGATTTGACTCAACTAATTAAACCAAAAATATTTAACATATTTTTTGTGTTAAATAATAACTTTTGAATTCTCATTGTAGAAATAATAATAATAATAATAATAATCTAAAAATCTTAATATCTTTCACAACAGACAGCCCAAAAACGCCTAACAAACATGGCTGAACTAGAGAAGGAGGTAGCTCGTCTCCGCGCCAATGAACGTTCCCTGCGCGACTCTGCGTGCAACAAGATGTTGTTGGAAGAACAGGTGCACCTGCTTACTTCCAGGGTTGATACTCTGCAACCGGTGCAGCAAGAGTTACACGAGGCCAAGGTGAGCAAAATATGTTTAGGCATACAAATGATAAATTACATAATAGTTTTATTTGTGTGCATGAAGCAACATTTTTGGGATTTAAGGCTGGTTTCTGTTCTGTTAAGTGTTCGAAAGAACACTATTATTTAGGGTTCCATATGTGGTGCCACCGGACCCATTTACGAAGCCTCCGCTATCCGTCCGTCCGTCCGTTTGTCTGTTTGTCTATCAGTGGGCTTTATCTCATGAACCGTAATATAATAGGTTGGCAGTTGAAGTTTTCACTTTTAATGCCCCAAATTTGTGGCACACTATAAAAACTGATTTGAAATAAACCGTGATTGTCAATATGTATAGGTGAAGCTAGCAGCGCTAGAGTCATCTCTAGAGGAGTGGAAGAGCGCGGCTCGTTCGCACGGCGTCGAGAACGCTCGCGCGCTCTCCTCCGCTCTCGACGGCGCGCTCTCCAGCCAGCTCACGGCTAATGTCAGCTGCGACCAGGCGCACTCGCAGCTCGCACAACTCACTGAGGTATGTATACTACACAACAGACTAAGAGCATCGCTATTTCGTACAAGAATAAGCTCAACCGACTGTCCTTTACAGAATAACTTAATGTCGCCAAAGCTTACGAAGTAGGGGGAATGGTTGGTAACGGGTGAGTGATACCTGGGTGTTGCTACACTACCTGTCCGAGGCATTCGAGGATCATCAATTTTTATTCTTTTCTTCAAATTCAAAAAACGTTTATTAAAGTTAGGCCCTAATAAGGCCACACTTACGAACGTTACAAATTGATTCTACCACCGGTTCATAATACACTTAAAAATAAATCAATGAATATAAAGATAAAATGACATGCTCAACTAATATTTAACAGGAGGTAGCGACAATGAAGTACGAGCGCGACAAGGCGACAGGTAAACTGAACGACTTGATGACCGTGCGCAAGAATCAGGAGAGTCTCATACACAGGCTGCAGAAAAGACTGCTGCTAGTCACCAAGGAGAGAGATAGCTATAGGTAATCATCATATCAGCCCATTCGATGTCCACTGCTGAACATAGGCCTCCCCCATTGATTTCCACTTCGAACGGTTCTGGGCCGCTTGCATCCAGCGGCGCCCAGCGACTCTGACCAGGTCGTCGGTCCACCTGGTGGGAGGTCGTCCCGCTCGGCGCTTTCCAGTACGTGGTCGCCACTCTAGAACCTTTCTTCCCCAGCGGTTATCAGCTCTTCGAGCGATGTGGCCTGCCCATTGCCACTTCAGCTTACTAACTCTACGAGCTATGTCGGTCATTTTCGTTCTACTACGAATGTCCTCATTTCGGACCCTGTCACGTAGAGATATTCCGAGCATAGCTCGTTCCATAGCTCGCTGAGTGACTCTGAGTTTATTTATACGGCCAGCAGTGAAAGACTACGTCTCTGTCCCGTATGTCATCACTGGTAACACGCACTGATTGAAGACCTTTGTCTTCAGACTCTGAGGTATTTTGGTATTTTGAACGATAGGTAATATTCATATTTAATCACGGAATAAGAAATAGTACTAACGACAGAAGGCTTACTCTATAATAAAATCTGCATACCGCATAGCAGTGTTTCAGAGTTCAAACCATTTTCAATTACCATGTGTTTTGTTGCAAAATAATCCACCGCCTTATCTGGCTCGAAGGACCAATAAAATAAGGATACACTAGAAATACAATGCTCCATCAAAAGATGAGACTAGCTTTGCAAACCATTTAATTCTATATGACATCATTTTTGGATGTCTTGAAGCGAATCTTTGAAGGTGATTATATTGTTTGTAACGTATAGACAACAACTGGACTCGTACGAGAAGGAGTTGACAGTGACGCTATGCGGCGAGACGGGCGCGGGCAGCGCAGCGCTGCTTTCAGCGCGAGTCGAACAGCTGGAGAAAGCGCTGCAGGGCTACAGAGATATACTCGCTACACACGACCAGGCGGCACACGCTAAAAGTATGTATATTTTACAACATAACATAATTATATTTAACTGTCTGTCCCATGCTGTTTCACCCGCGTTCGTGTGCAAATATCATAAATTCTACAGAAACAGTGGAAAAATTACGAGAAAACTGGTCGGGCCAAATCTCATGAAATCTCACCAAGGGGGTCAAAAAATCGCCTCATTTAAATCGGAAGATTATAAGCCTACATGTTTAGCTTGGAAATTATTGATTGTGTGAAAAATGTTAAAAAGTTTAATTTTTAACATTTTTCACACAATGAAAAACGGACTTTTCAATAAAAGTCCGTCAATTCAAAGGAGAGAGAGAATTTCTTATACAGGTCGTTGTTTTGGTCAGCGACGAGCGACTCAGGGTCGATAATACAAATGATACTGGTGCTAAAAAAATACTTTATTTTTTTATAATAATAAAAATAATATTAATTGGAAAATCATGCAATAAGCTAAAGTGTAGATAAATACGTAAGTAATACTCAATGGGAGTGCGAGGGAGTAAAGGGGTGGGGCGATGGCGGCTTGCGCCTAGCTCTAGTCTGTGCACGTGCCTAGTAACCATACGTTGCGGTAATTTTATTTCAAATTGAATAATGTATTTCTCAACGCATTTACAGTATTAAATGGAATTAAGAGGACTCAATTCGTCATACTTTTCATACAAAATCTCTGTACTTATTATGGCGTTGTTAAACATTTTTCGTTAGATGTTTTGAACAAATTAGTATCTTGTGCACTATATCTAGCCGTGTATCTAGGCGAAATTTAAAAAAAGTGTGAAACAAATTCAGTCAAAGCCTCCGAAAAACAGCGTTTTTGCCTGAACTTTGGCCATATTTAATGTACCTATAAATTGTAAAAGCAAAGAAAACATTTAGATACCAGGCTTGCAAATGTATTGGAGATTCTAAATAACTAATTTTGTTTTCACAAACTTGTAAGATTTTTTCACAAGAAGTATACTCCTGGAACAAGTTTTATGAATGCGAAATCATGAATGACGACCTAGCGAAGCGGCCGCGAGTGATCAGCGGAATTTACCGACTTATAACCGACGGCTCTGATGCTATCTCTCTTTTTTCGCAGTCAAACATTACGTTGGATGAAACAACAAGCTTTTAGACTATGCTTGCGTTGAAGTTGCGCCGGTCACAGAGGGCCGCCTTAAGTCCATTTTTGGAAAATTTACTTTTTGTACTACCACTCCTGGGTCACTCGGTATATAGGTATTAGTGTTGATAATATGTTGTGTGTTAGGTATGGAGACGCTCCGTGCCGAGGCGAGCAAGTGGCGCGAGGAGGCCGAGAGCGCTCGCCGCGAAGCTCAAAAACTGCGCGCGCAGCGGGACTCCATGCAGATGCACATAGAGCGCATGGTGCCACAATCCACCAAGGTACACACAATTCAAAATCATTTATTCAAATGACAGGTCGCCATAGCTCATTGGCGAGGGCCGTATGCCGACTTAGTCGTATAAAAAAAAATTACCTTCGCAGGCACTTATGAAAAGTTTGCCTCTAAAAGTTTGGAAAGCTGCATTTGCTGAGAAGAGCCTGCAATAAATTCATAATTACTTTTCTCAAGACAAGCTTAGATTCATTACATGATATTTACATTTTAATAGCACTGACAACAATTGCGTTCCCCAGCGCGGCGGCAAAACTACATAGTAGACTTAATTGATATTTAATAAGTAGCAAATTTAAGCAGATCAGATCCCACAAGCAGCAGCTGTTCACAAGTATGACGCGTGTGGCAGACATGGTGTGATTTCCCCCGCCCTGTCTATGTTAATGTATTATTGTCCAGTGTGTATTCCCTTTTTGTCAAAATACCATCAAAGTTTCTTAGTACTAATAATATTCGTTTTTAAATTGTAATAGAATCGTTGTTTTTACCATGTTTTCTAAACATGAGGTTGGCAGAATCATTATTCATACGATGGGGCCTAAACAACAAATTGAAATTGGAATAATTTGTAGATCCTACATCTGGCAGACAACCCTGCCGCTGAAGCACAAAAGCAGTTCCAGATGGATTTGCAGGCAGCTCAAGACGAGGTAAGCTTAGTGAAATTTAATTGCCTGGTGCATTTCGTATTATCCGGGCTACATCCGGGACTTCAATTAATTGTGACGAATTGATAGTTTAATAAACAGAAAAGCTACCAGTGTAATTAAAGTTTTATGAAGAATTATAAAATCCTAACTATTATAAATGCGAAAGTGAGTTTGTTTGTTTGTTATGCCTTCAAGCCTCAACTACTCAACGGATCATCATGAAATTTGGCATGCAGATAGCCTATGGTATGGAGAAGGCTGATATAGGCTACTTTTTATCCCGGGAACGCGGGTGAAACCGCGGGGGACTGGTAGTAAACTAATATTTTAAAATTTTTTAGATCAAAAGACTGAAAGCAGCATTGCGGGAAGGCGGTCCACAGACGTGCTCCGAAGATATCCAGCAATTGAAACAACAGTTGGAGAACAGTCGTATTAAACTCAAACGGTAAGTCCTAGATATAACAGAAAAAAATAAATAATATATAGTGTATTTTTTTCTATCTATAGGCCTGTGTTTGTCCACAATCTCACCATGGTCAATGATGATGCGGCCGAAGGTGGTAAGCACACAAAGCCTAAAAGGAACTGTCTCTCAAGTGCAGCTGTCGGAACATACCGATAGGTGCTTGGCGACAGATTTTCAACTTGAGGGTGGTAGACAGTCAGGTGGGTACTACAAAGTACCCTACCACTGTGCTATGGTTTTATCACGATGTTTTCCTTCCCCGAAAACTCAAGCTCATTGTAGGATTTGAACCCGGGACTTTCGTTGCGGCATCCGACGCCACTACCACTGAGCTATCATCGCCTTCTATTCATTTTCAGCTAAGGTAGTTTATAATATTAATTGATTCGTTATTAATAAAATAATCTTTCAGAATGAAGTATTAGAAGATGGTCAAAAGAGTTCTCTTAAGTGAAAAAGCAATTGACACCTTAGATTAATAATTGTATTAACCGATAGTTATCGAAGATATCTATTTAGGTAAAATCGAACTTCTCAATTATGTAAAGTAGTAAAGTTCTTAATCGTAGCGTATAGTATAACGTATTTATGTGTAAATAGTATTAATATCACAAAGAAATGTTGAGTAAAAAATGATTAATCACGCAATTTCGTAAAATATCTAATTTTTAACATTTTGGTTTTCCAGAATGGCCGCTATTTTGCTTGTGCTAGTGTGCTAATGATTTAATCAGAAAATGTATTGTCCGTATTATTATCTTGATACATACGTTGTACATATAGGTTGTTCCAAAAAGGTATGGATTTTTGATTGAGCAAAGTGAACTGCTTTGTAGAATGTATGTAATTTGCTAAAAATATTGATATTTACCCTCCCATATCCGTTAGTTTAGTTAGATCGCAAATTTTTGAAACCACTTTTTAAAGAAATATTGTTTTTTTTAGAATGAAAGAAGAATTTACATCATCTGCGCAAGAGTACAGGGATGTTTGTTACATGCTGTTAGGATATAAAATTGATAGAACTGGACATAAAAATTACAGGTAAATTATATAAAAAATACATTAAATATTTGATAATATCAATTTTATGTTCTTTACATATTCGTAAAGTTCATAATTTTCATGTATTTGTTTAAAGTGTCATCAACCTTAATTTCTGGTCCATGAAGACTGAAATCCTTATTTCATTTACACAACCGACTCTGATAAATAATAAAATAAACAACATTGACCGCAAATAATATATCCATTTCATGTGTTAATTCATGCACTTTAGGATGGTCGAAACGTTTGTTTGTTTGAAACAACAATTTGTTTAAATATTATACTTTATGTAAAAGTAATATGATTGAAATTTCAAAATCGATTTCCCTCACCATACCAAATGAAAAGTCATTTAAATGTAAAATTAATTTACAGAATATCAAACATGTACGCAGACTCATCAGAAGACTACCTAACATTCACACTATGCGACGACGGTATAGAAATGGTACACACGGAGTATTCAACCTCTTTAGGTGATTTAGTGGAACTGCACTTACATCAACATCAGTCGATCCCACTCTTCCTAAGCGCTTTGACAATGGACCTCTTCACAAGAACTACTATGCAACAAGACGTGCATTAATCTGCAGGTGTGTTTTACATTATATTACCATTTGATCGATGCTGGCTACTGATTAAAAGACTTACGGTTTCATGTAATAATTAGCAAGAAAAACATGAATAGTAACTTCCACAGATTTAGAGAAGGCTAGATATCGCATGCCGTACGCCCAAGCGTGCCCAGTAGGTGCCATGCACTGCACCAACTTGCTGCAACCTTAACAACTTTACGTGATAATTACCTTGTAACTTGTCATAAATAAACAATAATTACTCGCGAATTCGTATCAGTTGGTTCAATTTCGGCGCTTACAAGAAACCTAAGCCAGCTTCGGCCAAAACATCGGCCCAGTTTGACTGGTGTTTTATTTGCCGAAGGTGGTCGAAGCCGAAGCTTCGGATGGACACTAAATAAAAATGCTAGTGAGCTGAGTCAATGGGGTTGTTTAATTCCATCGCAGGTAGGAAAAGAATGGCACGCTCAGTTTCCTACTATCAACAAGCTGTATCTAGCCTATTCTTAATCTATGGTGTCGTCTACTGTACCTCGAGTGTAAAGAATTGATGTTAGTAAACGCGTTTTTACGACATATCTCAATAGGAATTGACACAGCGCCTCTAGCGGAATACTCATGGTACTAATTACTCCCATATTATTGTTTACTCAAACGTGATAGTATGAGTTTATTTACGTTAATTCTTTACACTCGAGGTACTGATGATAATCCGTTTTAAATGTACACAGAATTTCAATACATAGTACTATAGTGTAAACTCCTTCTACAATTGTTAGGTACTTAGTGTTGTGTGAACCGCAGTGTCGGCTTTGGGTGAAAAATCGATTAAATGTGTAAAATGTATCTCTGCGTTTTGTTTAATTAGTATATGGATTGGAGATGATAGTTTGATAGTATATAAATCTGATGTGATAGCAATTTATTAAAAGACATGAAATATTATAGCAACTCTTTCAGGTTTATTACTGTAGTACTATCATCTCTTTATTATGTGTATGTAAATGTTCCTGTATTTCATTGCAAATTAGCAAGTTCTGTGACCCAGAACATTTCTTTACGATTGAGGTGTCAAATTAGTTAATGGATGTGTGTGGTTTAATATGCGGATTTGGTTTCTACTCCTCCGATTTAAGATTCAAAATGGTTCTTCAATCGTGATATAATTTTGGTATGATTGTAGTTAGTATTTTCAATTGTAATATAGTCTGTATATTAGGATTATAGTTATTTAGTACCTACCTCATAAATTGGTGGGTTAGCAATTTTAAGACATGTTTCATGCAAAATGTTGCAATGTTTTCAAGACGATCCATTCATCCATATTTAATGGCTGCCACGAAAGGTATATGAATCATATTGTATCGAATAAATAGGTCAATATTATTTTTTTACGCCCACGAGACAGAAAGTTTATGTCCTTTTCTTTTATTTTAATTACCTTCATACGTCCTTTAAATAGCTAAATATACTTTATTTGCACACCACATAATAGTTAGACACCACATAATAGTTAAAAAACTCTGTATAATGGAAAATATCACTAATGTGTAAAAATATGCTGTGAATAATTTTGTTATGACATTCCTGTACTAGAAATCTCAATTGTGTAAAATGATTGGTGCAGTTTTCTTTGTGTTTACGACGTTCAACACACTCGCTCGTAAAGTGACATTTATTGCAAAATACAAGTTTGTTTTTTTCCTCACAAGTGTGTTGAACGTCGTATGATACGCGTGTGCATTGATTATTACACTCTCGGCTCCCTTATCTCGGCTTAATACCGCCCGGAGTGTTAGTAACCAACTTTGCACACATGTATCATAATGTACTATTATTTTTTGTATTCGTCTAGTAACAGTTTAAGTTGATTTTAAGTCAATAATTCGGCTTTTATGAAGTAACAGTGGTCAGTAAAGTGAGACACAATATGGCACTCATGATTATCGAAAAGTCTGATTGTACTTTTTGTATTTCAATTCATGAATGGAAATATATTGTTGGGTTTATTCTTGAATACCATTTTGTTTGAGCTCTATAACGAAACCTCAAAATTTTACCGGTTTTATTATTATTGTACGGAACCCTCCACGTGCGAGTCTAACTCGCACTTGGTTTTTATTTTATTTCTCACGTTAAAAGTCGGTTAACCAAAGCTGGCACGTTCACAGTGCACGATACAGTATGTTGTATTACATAATTGCTTATAAATAAATAGGTCACTGAAGTCTAACGGACGAATAACCACTCTATTTATGAGCAGTAGCAAAAGCAATACAATAACTTGTCTCCTTCATACTCATCAGCTTGACCGCGCGCGAGAGAGATAGACAGACTTTTCTTGATGCGAATGCAGTGCGATGCACGCTGCGCGCTTATTCACAGACACTGCACAAACGTTTCAATGTGTTGAACGTGCCAGCTTTCGGTAATCGACCTGTACTGACGAATTCTTGGTTTGAAATTAATGATGACGTTCGTAAACGTTAAGGCGTGTACAGTATTACCCAACTGACATGGCGCGTCGTGAATCTTCGTTCGCACAGAAAAGAAAGTAGGGCCCCGAAGATTAACGAAAGAATGCTTAAAACTTACAATCAACCTTAGGTCACTACTATAAGGTTCATAATACACTGCAGCTGTTGGTTCCATCTCACTCGCAAGTCACGCCCTTCCGCACGGCGCGCGCTAACATGGCGGCATGTAGATGTTTCTTCTGCGCAGGTACATCGGTAGGCCATATTAGTTGGGTACTACTGTACTCCACCACCCGTGCATAATATTTTGATGACAAAGTCAAAGTCAAAGTCAAAGCCATTTATTCAATTTAGGCCCTAGTAGGGCACTTATGAAGGTCAAATCTACTGAAGTTACCACCAGTTCGTAAGTCGGCCTTCAACTGAGAAGAACAGGCAAGAAACTCATTAAAGAACAGACAAAAATAAACATTGTATTCAATTTTATATGTCATTCTTTCATATGTCAGTATTGCTTTCATATTGTCCAAAATACCTTAAATATAATAATAAACAGAATCTGAATCAGTCTTGTAGGAAACAAGTTACATATTGTAATATATTTAAGTTTTTCATATTATTAAAATGTTCGATGGAAGAATTGAAAAATGTATATTTTGTTTCTACAAGGTTATTATGTAACCCCACACAAGTTCACTATATAAATTGAGTAATATAAGGTGTGTTTTTTTACAATTCGTCTTAAGATGCCGTTACGAAATTTTGGCGATTTCGCTGAATTACGTGATTTTTAGTTAAAATACTGTATTGATGCACAACATGAAAGATGATTTCAATTATGACCGAATGAATGAGCTATTGATTTATTTTTATTTATAGAATGTGAATTTACGTGTTTTGAAAAATTTAAACAATATATGCGGCCTCTTATATCGTCCTCAATTTATTTTCTATCTACCGCAAAAATATTGTTCGTAGCGCGTTCAAACAGCTCTTCAACTTTATAATATAGAAAAGATTACTACGAGGTGGTTTTCGCAATCTTTTAGCTTTGTTTGGGAAGTAAACAAATGTTATGTATGCAGGTAAATAAAAATGCATATATCAGTGTAAAATATTTATGAAGAAACAAGGACAATATATTATACATCATCTAATGTTTGCAATGAGTTCAACTACAACAATTTAGTATTATTATAGTCAGATACAGTTAACAACTTGATTAGCACTAGGAAATAATTGACAAGAGCTGAATTACCATAGTATTATGTAATGTTTTGTCCACGTTTTAAAAAGTAAGATTTATTAAAAAAAAACGATCGACCCATGATTAACACAATATAAAAATAATATTTACATCCCTTAAACCCTTGATATCACGACTAAATTTGCTTTGAGGTGACCAATTATTTTCTTTAGGGGTAGAATTTTGAAAACCTTTCATAATCACTGATTATGATTTTATAGTAGTTCGATGAATTTGTAATACATAAGTATAATTGGTCACCCCACAAACAATATAAGTACCACCATTTAATTGGCTGCATTTGGCTTGCTGACCGTAAAATTTCAGAATCTTTGGATTTTCATTAAGTATCTTTAATAAATTTTTCTCATAAGTCATTCAAATCGTATAACATCCGTCATTAGGCCAGCCATGCTTACAGTTGTAACATAATATAAGTAATTAACGTGTGGCAAATTTTATTATACTCGAAGATATCAGACCCGAGTTGCGACAGAAATTATAAAAATACATATTGTGCTTTTTTTTATTCGAGAGGAGATTGACTGTTTGCAATCGACGAGAATGCCACATGATTGGTATTAGTTTAAATTTCTCCCGCGACTCTGGTCTCGCCCGATGTGATATCCCATCGTGAATAGAAAGAATTACGAAAGCGAACATTTAAACTATTTAAAGCTAAGAAGGACGCCAAGAAAGTCAGTTTACTAAAGTGACAATCACACACTGCTTTGATACCATTTGACAAATCTACAAATAGAGCAACTCGCATACGAATATTCTTGGAAACATTTTGGAAATAATTTAAAAGTAACAATAAATTACTTTCATTATGTATCTACAGTCTATAAAAAATCACTTCATTTTCAAATATAAAATGTTTCGAAAATAAGGATACTCTAAAAATCTTACATACACATAATACTGAAAACGTATTTTTATAACACTCCAAATATGTCCGAAGTACGTTTTGATGATCATTGCGTTACACGATTCACATGTAAAAATAAACAAAACAAAACATATAACATAAATTTCATACAATTTTCAATAAAATTATTGCACTAAACTTCATAGTCATAACTTAATAATAAATATTGCATTAAGCGTTA
>OX596261.1:5723561-5804895 GCA_951394255.1 Polyploca ridens
AAAATGGTCGACCCGTAATTGTAGGTAGGCAACAGCAGCACATCATTAAATATACAATTGAAATTATAGATTTTTTTCCATAAAGCTTACTCATTGGTTATGTAACGATTCACATAGTTACATTTGAGTTAATCAGATTAAAGCATGCTCAATGATGGCGTTGGATCAATGAACTTCATGTTAAGCGTTGAAGTCTTTTCAAGGGCGCTTATTACGCTACATTCCTAAAAAACGTAACTTTGTTCTATGGCACTAGATGCCCAACCTAAATCGGTTTCTATACCAACGTTTGTTAAATGAAACGTTTTATGTATTATTTCCGTTATGTAATTATGTAAAATAAAAGCTCTTGCGATTACGACGAAAGGTGTTTGCGAGAGTTCTCGATAAATTTTGTCGTTTATTTTTTCAACTAATGATTTACAAAATGCACAGTAGCCGGAGACGGACTATTAGCGTTAATGATTCAAGAGATACACCTTGATTGCACGTCTGGGTGTATACTTATATGGTTCAGCGAATGTTCGCAACGTGCTCTCCACAGTGACAGGATATTTTCTGAATCAACTCACGATTAACAATTACCCGCTATTAAACATTGTCAAGAACGGATTTGTTACTGACAATTTATTTTAATGACGCAAGATTTTGACCTTCCTCCGCATGCAGACGCCGAAAAGCCCGCGATTATAAATTCTTCATCGACGTCTCTTTTTGGTATAAATTATTGGTTTTATATTAAAATAACGATAGGTACCTACCACAGATAAGGTGGATACCATTAGTTTCTGTCAAATTAAATGGTCAGAAACTCCGCGTCGTGATTACTGTGTCCTCATTCTCATAAATGTCATTTTTTGTGTATGAACTAAATAAGAGACTCATGATTAGTAATAACACTGCTGCTGACGAATGTCCTAATTATACAGAGTGCTATAAAAACATGAGTGATCAATATTTTAAATATGCATCTCGAGTAAAAAAACGCATGCACATATTAGTTACGAGGTATGCAATAAAATTTGACAAGCACTTTTTTATATTATTTTCTAGGATCTATACGATTAATAGCTATTAATATTTATTTATTTTCATATACTGCATCTCTGAAGCGCTCGTGGTGTAGCATAATTAGCCGTTCTTAATCGATCGGCAAAGTTAAGCTTACAGATGGATGGGTGACCGCCTAATGGTATTTCAAATCGAGCGTTTCCGTGCTTCGGAAGGCACGTAAAGCAGTCCCGGTTATAACTTAATTGTCATAGTCGTTAAGCTAGTTGAATGCCTCCTAGGTGGCTTGAAAAATTCCAACAGTAGGTTGACCTGACCACTATAGCCTACCTCCACCAATTCGCAGTGGGCACGCGTGGTGGAGTATTGCCCATTCCCTTACACCCTCATTTTTGAAAGGAGGCCTGTGCTCAGCAGTGGGAAATTATAGGCTGATCATGATGATGACTGCATCTCTACATATCTGAGTACTTACTGAGTTAATTATTACAAATGATATTTTTATAAGTTGTAATCAAAAATCTCTATAAAAATATTACTATACAGTTTTAGAACCGGTGTAGAGTCATTTTGTTAACGTTCATAAGTGCCTTATCAGGGCCTAAATTGAATAAATACTTTTTGAATTTGAATTTGAAATGACAAAAATAATTTACTATCCAGCAAACCCTAACTGAATCATTTGAAATGTTTTACTACTGGGGTCCAAGTCTGCTATTACAGTTGTGTTCCAATGAACTTTCAGTGGTGACAAAATTGTCACATTTTACAGTTTTGGTAGTATACTAACACGCCAAAACTATAAAATGTCACCATTTTGACACCACTGAAAGATCATTGGAACACAATTTTAATAGCAGACTTCAGCCCCTGTAAAATAAAAATAAATATGATGAGACATTCTTCACACCACGGAAAAGAGAATACACTGGAAGGGCGATGTGTTAGAATTTGTATCGGAACCGGTGTCGCCAAACTGCCCCAAACTCACACAAATAAATGTTTAATCATATATTGCACTACAAATAAACAATTTTTTTGATTGGTCGTTTTTATTTTACTCAAAATTAGCTTTAATCATACAGGTCATACATATGAAAATATACCTTTTTACGTTAAGATAATATTTATTATTCAAAAGTGTACAGAGTATTTACGTCGTTTTGTAATCTACAAACTAGCTAGATTCAATCGACGAAAAAGTGCCGCTACTCGGCCATAGATGGCGTTATTTTTATGGAACGCAATTGTGAACTTAAATGCATTAAACATAATGTTGATAATTGCGTAATAGCTGGTCGAGTAGCGCTATTCGCTTAGCGCAGCGAAAATAGTCGATAAAATATCAATAAAATTATCGGTATTTTAATTTCATCGATATTAAATTTTAGAAATTCTGTGAGAATATTCACGTTCGATAAGAATAAAAGTGCTAAGAATACTGAATTGTAAAAAAAACGTTTAATACGATGAAGTAAATTAAATTAAAGTTATTGTTACACGGTTTATTGTCCATGAAATAAAATGAATTTGTTTCGAAACTGCCGTTTTGAAAGCATTATTTTTAATTTTAACAGATGTATGCGGACTTTGATATAACTTTCAACTATTGCCTTAATCAAATCAGTGATAAATAGATGCATTTTATCGATCATAATCGAACAACACTATCGATGCACGTGTTTTGGGGTCACGACGAATGTGAAAGAAACGCAATACATTACGTGCGGAGTTGCGCTCGCTACCTTGCGTACAAATAAAGTGAGTACATAGCCTGCAATGTATAATTTTGCAGTAGTATGAGAGTTTATCGTTAACATCTAAAATTATCATAATCATGAATACATTTTTATAAATATTACAATTAAATACAGGTTTGTAGACTCATCGATGAAAGGAAATCCGTCCTTGAGTTACGTTCGACTTCCTCACTTCGTTTTCTAGAGGAAATAATAACGCATCATGGTATAATTAATATTTTTCGCGGAGCTACGCACCTCTGCTAAGTATGGCGGATACTACGAAGCGTTGACGCGTGTTTTGGTGTATATATGATTGTCTGATCTAATATGTGGCGCGCGGGCTCCGCTAGCATAGCGTCTCTATTTATATTTCTTTTCTCTGTGCTTCACACACGGCATCTGATTCCAAGACAGAGTTGGAAATATGGAAACCAGATAACTGATATAGAAAATAATCATTTTTTTGAATACTTTGATAATAACGTAAGGTTCTTACGGAAAAAAATGAGAAAGTTGCGCAGGTACCTATTTAGGAAATTTAAGAAAACTTACCGACTATATAAAACTTTTCTAAAGTAACCTTAGCACGGTAGGGTAGTGTAGGGTATAGGGTAGGACACCATGCAAACGTAGTCGCGCCGGGCAGCTAGTATAATAATAAAATTAACATAATTCCCAGACACAATAGGCTTAAAACAAGCTTCAATATGAAACATATTTCAGCTGCGATCAATTATTAAAAGTTAGATTAATAGCACTAGATAATTCCCACGTAGTTATTATTAAAGTATAGTCTGTAGTCTAGACAGCTAGAGAGATTTAGATTTCTTTCTCGTGAGCTACCGTGGTAACGCGTAGGTGCTCCATTCATTCCATCAGTTAGGGTTGTTATCAAATAATGTTAATCAAAATATACTTATTCAATTCTAAATAAGGTAGGACTACAAAATATAATGGGTAGAGTTTACAATTAGATACATTGTAATCCTTAGCAACATCTCTACCATTATGTTTATAAAACGTACACATAATTCGTTTTTTTTATATATCAAGCAATGGAATTGAAATTTTTATGGAAAGCAAGCGCTCATGCCCTCATAGTAAATATGAATACATCACATCATACAACTAAATTTCATAATTATTTGTCTTTTTCCCGAAATTATACTAATGCGAAAGTTTGTATGTAAGTTTTACCATACAAGGATATTCGATAAATCAAACTGAAATCCTAGTTTAGCATATAATATAGCAAATATTCAATATAACCTATAAAATAAAAGCGCTCATGGTGCAGCTTGATTAGCCTTTCTTAATCGAGCGGCAAAATTAAGCAATGTCCAGTGTGTATACGCCGCCTGGTGGTATTTCAACTTGGCACTTTAAGCCGTTGGTACTGCATATCACTTATTTGTGATATAATAGTCGTTAAGCTAGTTAAAGGCCTCCTAAGCGGCTTGAAAACTCCAACAGTAGATTGACCACTAGCCTGCCACCACCGATCCGCAGTGGGAATGCGTGGTATCTGCCCATTCCCTTTCACAATTATTTGTGAAAGGAGGTCCATGTTCAGCAGTGGGACATTATGGGCTGATGATAATGATGATGTTGATAGCATATATTTAATCTTGGGAAAATAATCGGTACATCCATCTTGAAAAAACAGTAAGGAGGAAATTATAATTAGGTTTCCATGATTTTCTAAAAACATGTCGCCATTTCAGGCTTAGAAAAAAAAACTTCATTTTATTTTATTTGCTGTTAATTAGCAACCCTAAGTCCTGAAATACAGTCGTTTGCAAACTGAATGTTTATAATAACAAGACGTTACACATGTTTTTCGTGTCGGCTCTAATTCATCTCCTACGTAATTAGTGTTCATAATCCGGAGTGCTAAATCTCGACTTATGACTAGATCCCAGCTTTTCTGCATTAAGATATTATATTCTGAGATTTTCAACCGTATTTAGAGGATCTGTGTTTAGTGCATTTACATTTTAAACCAACCTGTTTTTTTTTTTTGTAAAATTAATCTTTATCTTGGAGGTGTTTTTAAAGTCATTCAGTCCGACAGAATATACTGACTGACTCATGTTAAATAGTTTGTTGGGTTATCAACGAGTCAGTAAATTACCTAGTAGGTTAATGTGTGTATATTATTAATGATGATTGCATAGATAAATGATGATAATGCTGATTTACCAAACGACTCATTGGATAAAAATATATCTCGACAATATGTTTTATATATGAGTATGTATATAAATGAAAGATATCTTAGGCGCCGATCCCACTGAAAAGAGTTCTAGAGTTCCGAGTTCTGCATTCCGCGTTGATTGTAAGCTATGTGGCGCCTATGAAAGTAAAAAAAGTGTATGATGTGTGATCAGTAGCGAATATTGCAGAACTCTAGACTGCTTGCTGTGTGCACAATAGTCAATACGGAATGCAGAACTCGGAACGCGGAACTCTAGAACTCTTTCGGTGGGATCGGCTCCTTACGCTTTAACTAGAACAATTGCTACTGTTCACGTAAAACACATAACAAATATTAATAGCATCCATTTGGCACAACTAAAGAAGTGACGTGCCCATTGAGTCACTTCCAATAGTGTTTCGTGCATGAGGACTCACGAGGAGCTTACAATTTCTTATTTCAGACACAGTGATCATGTAAAAGAGATATCGTATTTTATTGCGCCATTTTTTTTTATATTTAATGGGTTTGCGCTTCCGCAATCTCGCCTGATGGTAAGCGAAGATGTAGTCTAGGGTGGACCGCACGTATAATATGCCTGTTCACTCAAAAATCTGTGTATATTCCATTATTACAGATATTTTAATAAATTAATCATATCATAAATAAAAATATAAATCATAGGTACAAATAATCGTCATATAATAAATATAGCTGGCTGGTGTATTCTGTGTAGCGCCGGCCCTTGCCCTTGATCAGGGTAGTGCGAGATAATCTTTTATCGCCCATTGTTTGAAGTGTCGATTTGGCTGGCTAGAAACAAAGCAAGCGTGGTGCACGTATTCCAGCAATTCTCTTACGTGTTACTTGTTGTGGGCTCTTCTTTTCCGCAAAGCCGCTTAGATGGACCCTTTTTGCGTGAAGAAAACGCCAGCTACATCTCTAGCCTAGCTCCGCCCAGAAGCGGAGGACCTTCCTGGGCTGTCCACAGGCTTCGCGGAGCGAACTCACAGGTCCGAGGATTTGTGCTCGTTGCTCAGCCATTCAGGATAACGTGGGCGGCCGTTTCCTCTGTCCCCATGCAGACCCTCTTTTGTTTGGTCCATGTTGATGAGTTCCAGTTTGTTCTCATCACAGTATCTTACCCAGCACCTCTCACATCATCAAAATTTTGAAAATTGATTTTTGCTTTGGCATTTTGGCACCCCCTGGCCATCTGACGCATTGAGCGACTGCTCCTTTCGCTTTGTTCTAGGACCGGCGCTGATTGGCTACATCATTACTTTCTACACTGACACTATAGGTATATGGTCAAACATAAGCCTTCAGATAATTCTACATAAACCTCCACCTTTTAAAAACTTACAGAAACAGAAATTTACTTATGAAACAAGAAAAGGCGTCATGTGATTGCATCTCCCCGACCGAATTAGATTTTTGCACCCATTTGGCACCTGCATCTGTGACCGATGCGTCGGCTTACACTAAAATTGACGAAGATGAAACTCATACTGGTGTGATGTTGACAACTGCACTTTTAGATGCTATGCAATTGAATACAAGATGAGATAAAATTGCAACGTTTAAATTGATCTGCTTAAGTGTGGTGTCGTTAGAATGTGAGATAAGGTGGAGATGGTTGAAGCATTAGGGATATCGGTATGTGAATTACTATTTAAAGCACATGTTGCATTAGTGTTGACTAATGTATAATTTAGTGGTCCTAGGAAACAGCACTTATGTAGTCCTAGTCCACTATGATTAGGTATTACTATTTATTATTATTTTTGTAGAACCTGTGAAAAAAGTCACATTTGAATGTATAATTTGTCGTCATGCATCGGTTCCAATTCATAGCACTCCTTACGATAGGAAATCGTTTTTGTTGACGTAACCTTTTGCCTTAAATATTTCCAACAATGACAATTTTTTTCCAGGGATCATGGTCCTTTACTCAGAATACAGGACTATTTTTAATACATTTTGTGTGGGTACAGTTATTGGAGAAATTTTCCAGTCGACTCCCAGAGTAGGTCCGATAGTTCCCAAAAGTTTTCCAGCATAACAAACCCAATGGTTCTAAAAGATGATATCTGGAAGTTGTGTTGGTGCTATATTAGAGAGCCGTGTCTAAATATCTTGTTCTGTAAAAATTTACATTCCTACTGCAGAGTATGACTAGTTATTATAGTATTTTCACGAAAGAAACTTCAATATAGGGAGCGATAAAGAACGTTGTACAATGTTCGGTACAAACGCCAGACCATGTCGTTACTCTCCGCTTCAGGACCAAGCCCCTTGTAAGTAACCATTAGTATCCCCTAGCAGTCGAGGCCGGTCGACTGTCCATTCACCATTAACTAACTGCCCAATAACTACCATTAATAAATACCAAGATAACGTTAAGAGTGCTTACATACGAACTGCGGTAGACTGTTGAAAACAGAACTATACGAAGTATACGAAGCAGTGCTGACTTTTGCTGACGAGCTCAACGTTAATCACTGAAATAATATTTTTGAATGGTTTTTAAAAGAAATAATTGGCCTGTTTTACAAAAACCTTAAACCGACTTCAAAGTACACTAAGAAGTAATCAAATCCTGATCTGATGACAATGGTACCAAACGGGAAGCGTAAATAAAAAAAGAATTTTCCAAATCGGTTAATAAATAACGGAGTTATGAGGTAACAAACATATAAAAAAAAAAAAAAATACATTCGAATTGAGAACCTCCTCCTTTTTTTGAAGTAGGTTAAAAATGGTAACAAATAGTACTGACGCCAAATATCACTATTGCATCTAATCCAATGATTCGGAAATAACACTGCAGTTGAAGCTCTGTACTGTCAAATTCACGAACTGTCCACAACATTGCTCTATGCATTATTTGGAGTTCTTAAATCAAACTACAAACAACAGCAAAGTTGAGTTCTCTAGGCAGCAGTTCGTCTGTGAGAGCTTAAACAGTGCAAATATGCGGGCAGGCGCGCGATGCCAAGAATTTGGTCGATTCGACAACTTTACATGCCACTTGTTTACCTCGCGGTGGCCGCTACGGCTATTTCTGAATGTACACTATATTTGCAACGAATAATACTGTCGTACTACCGTTAATTTGTATACATATTCATACTAACGCGTACCAGGTAGGTATAGTTAGGCCATATTCACTTACGCGCATTACATTTAGAACTCAATCGATATTAACATGTTTCTATTATTTTTCAGTCTTCGTTGTTGTTTTTTGTACTCAATATAAAACCGACCGACATTTATTTAAAGATTATTATGTAGATAAATTGAACTGTAGTTATTAGGTATACTGTTAAAGTCAGTGAAAATATTTTAGTCCGTTTCTTCGGAAAATGATGTAATGAACAATCAAAAATAAAACAAGCATTGAATTAAGAACCTTATGCTTTAAAAAATAAATATATTGATTAGTATCGACGCTATATCGATGCAATAAATAACAATTTTGATTCTGCGATAAAAATAAAAATAAAGATGGGTAAACTAGAGTCGATATTAAAAGGATTATACGTATAATGATAGTAGCAACAAAGCTAGGTCAATTGAAGCAGACCGACGGCAGACAGCGACAGAGTCGGACACTCGACACACGATCTCGTATAATGAACTGCGACAGGTGTATCAGTTTTCCACCATCAGGTATACATAGATGGTCATCACGATTTCTGTAATGTAAATGGCCGTACAATTTATAAGATAATGTTGATTGAAATCTGTTCGGAACAGATTTTATTTATTTTCAAGTAAATAACAAGCCATTTATTCAATTTAGGCTCTAGAAGCGCTTAAGAAGGTTTAATTTACTGAAGTTACCACTGGTTCGATAATCGGCCTTCAAATGAAAAAAATATACCTATAGTTTTCTGTCCCTGCCGAATGTTTGGGTACTACGGCCACATTACAAGAAATAGAGGTGACAATGTTGAGAAGTTGCTAATTGAAAGAACTTGCAAGGGTGAGCAATGGCCACTAGTAGGCTGAAAAAAGAAACGATTTATTATTATTATTTGCATGTTTCCTTTTGGAATTTCACGGTCCGAGGACCGGTCCTTTTGGAAGGCGTGCATGTGGATACAGATCCAACACGTAGAGGTCTCTTTATGGGTTGGGATAAGGTACACTAACGGATACTATTTCTGCCCGCACTATTATTATAATAAATGCCCTAGAAACTTCTTTGCCCACCCTAGAAAATCGACAGTATTGAAGAATTACTTACTGTTTAATCGCTTTTTAATTCAAGATTCAATACCAATCCTCGTATAGTAATGTAACCAAAATCAATATCAAAATCGTCTCTCGTCTCTTTCACAGCTCAAAATTTGTGAGTAGGTATGCTAGATTAGTTTTTGGAATATGTCTCTGCTACATATAGAAAACTAAACAGTGAAGAATAACCCTGAGACAGTGCTTAACCAATTCAGCGAAATATATAGGAAGCCAAAGCTTCTTAAAATGAACCAATAAGGACCAGCAGGCGCGGAGCCCACCCCTCCTAGACAAAATCCCTACGCTGATGCTGGAAAGGTAGAGAGAAAGAAGCCGAGGGTCGGAGACCGATGCATTGGTCTGACCAAATACAATCCATTGGACACCAACCAATGTAGTGCTGCTATCCACACAGCAGAAGTTAGATCAAGATGGCGAGAAAAAGTCCGCTAGAAGATAGTCCATAAAGGTCACGTCCCTCAGTACGTACCAATGAAAGTAAGCAGTGTCTCAGTTGAGAAAATGGGTCTTTGATTATTCGGCCTGCTGTTTGGTCTGCAGATCGAAAAACCTAGTAACTTGTTATATCTTAATTTAAAGGGGACGATTCCTTCCGTAACATACACTCTAAAGGACGATCAAACATAAAACTTGTTAACTTATGTTTTCTTTTCACGGTAAATATATTTGAAGTAATTAGTTTATGAAGTACGATTACCAATTAAACGAAAGCCTATATCCACATTTCTATGCAATTATGATACCTATATCAAAGTCGATTGATATCACAAAGTTGATTTATACCTGCGGCGCGGACGCCCGGCTCTCGATAAATCAGTCTGACGGTGATTTCCGTTGACAGACACACTAATTTCTGCAAATTAGAGGAGACACTGCATTAATAAAGATAAACAAACATGATTACATGTCAGGCAAAACCGAAATAAATGAAAATAACCGTCTAAATTACGTCGACGGATACGGCAACTGCTTCTGTGTTCTTGTTAGTGATTAGTAAAATTTATGACTCAGTTACAACATAATTATGCAGTTACGAGCTCTAAATAATACAGGAAGAAAATTATGGCCCCTAACTGCTACGTTCATTTTCTAAAGTTGACGTTGATTTAGTTTGTGTTTATTTTCAATATTACTGAATTTGTCATCAACGAAATAATGCATTTAAATATGATCTTACCTACGTTTCGACGCAATTTAACGCATATAAGGATAATATTATGAAGAAAGTTCAGCGGCTTTTCATGCAGCTGAGGAAAATTAAATAAACATTAAATAGAAAAGCTAAAGGTACCCATAAGATTTGAAATATTGTGGTTAAATTACATTTAATTGAATTCCAGACAGTTTTAAATCCCCTGAATAATTACATGTCTCGCAACTTTTCATTCGAAAGTTGTCAGTCGTTGGCTTTCTTTAAGTAATTTACAACAAATTTTGTAAATTGCTGTGCGTGTCATTGAAAACAGCTTTCTATCTTGTTGATCTAGTGTTATTAGAAGTAACTTAATCTTTAGGGATGTCCGCTCCTCCATCATTGTCAGTCTGCATCCGTTCACGGCTGAACCTAGGCTTTCGTGTCATGTGATATACCGCTCGCTACTTCATTTGTCTTTTTCTAATCCTTTTGGGAAAACTTACTGCTTTTCACACAAAACTGATACTGTGTCACGGCGTGGCTAGGTTGGCTATCAGCTCTACCATCAGCCTACGACCGGAGCATTCAAAGTAATAATGCAGTTGAAGAAAGTGAAAATTATGACTGTCTTCCATAAAGTTTATTGTGTAAAAATAAAGAACTGTAACAATGACAAAGAAAATATGATATAAAACACTTATATAGATATTATTACTGAGAGGACATTTGGAACACAGGGAAGAGGTGATTGATAGGAAACCAAGGAACTTACCCCAGCTGGGTTCTAGTATTGTTATGTTAAATCTTTAAATTGATGCACTGGTAAAACATATCACATTAAATATAATACTAGAAAATTTTAACATTTGAAAATTGAATAATATGTAAGTTTGGAAATAGTATTTGTGACCAGAAGCAATAATTGAAATGGGAGAGGTCGCATCGTTACAACTGTAAGTTCAATATCTATTCGTCCATGGTTCAATATTAGTTTGAATAGGATTGACAGATGGTCAAGTAACAAGGGATTTAAAGAGCGACTTTTTATGAAGATGATGATAAAGAAGCACTTCAAGATAGGCTAAAATGTATCCAATTATGATTCTGTTTTTGTACCCAATTTTTACGTAGGTAGCGTAAACGAATTCTTACAACATATATACTGATAAAAAATAGTGTTTGTCCATGTGTTAGTTTGGTTGTTAATCATTCGGTTCGGGCGTGCACCGGCGCCGGTGTGTGACCGAATGCACGGAGCCCAGACAATCATTATGTCATCACGTCTAGACTAGGAGGAGTTGACAAATAAACATCACCCGATGTTTACCGACAATCTTGCACGAACAAAGCATGCTGCAATTTGATTACCATTTCAAGAATTTGTGTT
Organism: Polyploca ridens; assembly: GCA_951394255.1. Taxonomy (NCBI): domain Eukaryota; kingdom Metazoa; phylum Arthropoda; class Insecta; order Lepidoptera; family Drepanidae; genus Polyploca; species Polyploca ridens. The sequence continues at coordinate 5,735,300 of OX596261.1, forward strand.
TTTATTGTTGATGGTTTTGTATTTTTCACAATAGTCTCTTTTGTCGTTATGTGTTTATTGAAATAACTATCGTTAAATTATGTTTTTTATCTGTCTGTGACGAATTTGTGACTGTACTGTAATCATCGCAAAAAACACTAGGTTTAGTTTAAATTAACATACAATAACTTCAGTGTTTTGCTTTTGTGTCAATTCATCAATTGGGTACTTCAATCTCCTAATGTTATGTAAAGTATTAGCAATATGCAGATAGTTTTCCGTTCAAATTATATGGATGCAATGGCGGAAACCTTCCTCTCCAGTTACCAGAATGATTTGTTCAGATGTGATTACTAGCTTATCTGTCTAATGATTAACTCAAACAAATTCCTAAGAGCTGACATAACACGGGTAACTTCCGTATAACATGCATATTATTATAATAAGTGACGTCAACGACAAGGAATGACGTTTAAATGCATTTACTTAGCAAATTTTTTGCAAAGCCGCTTGAGATGCTCTTTAATTTTTTCTCTATAATTTTAAGATAACTTACTTTGTAGTTAGCTTTACCCTTGCTTGATATGGTCCGCTTGAATTTTGTTATTACAATTAATCAACAATTAGAATTAGGGATGATGGATGACAAAATACGATTAACAAATGTCAAAACGATAGTTTATATGGAGCATTGTATGAAATATGACACCACATTATAATTTTACGCGATCTACTCTTTGCAGTAAGATCGCTAATTCAAAATCATTAAAAACATAAAATTGTGAACATATTTGATGCTTCCGTGTATTTTTTGATATTTACTTAGGGTAATCATTTCAGGATTATATAAAAACTTGTCCTTCTATATACTAAGTGTACATAGGCTATCTGCATGCCAAATTTCATGATGATCCGTTGAGTAGTTGAGGCGTGAAGGCGTAACAAACAAACTCACTTTCGCATTTATAATATTAGTTAGGATTTGGATAATATCCACGTGAATTTTCGATGCTGATTAGTGGACTTTTGAATAGACACACAAGTTTCTTTTACCGAAAAGCTAAAGTCGAATACGCAGGTAACTAGTCTGTTATTTAAACCTACGTCCTTATGGTTGGTGGTGGTTTAAATTCCAGGGTTTGATTTGGACCTATTATAGAAAAAAAAAACTGTCGAATAAGTTATTAGTTTTCAGTAACGATGTCTGTTCCATTTTAAGTGTTGTGTTTTTTACTTTGTTGGTGTACTTTAACAATAAAAATAAATAAATAAGTCCAACTTTACTATCACTAAGGTTTAAATAAACAAATAGTTGTACTCTAGAACAAATTACCTACTACAAGCAATGAAGCGTCTAAGTACTATTAAAGAATAACATACGTGTGTCTGTATTTATTTAAGTGGACTAATCCAAACAGTATCAACTAGCAACAGCAATGGTTGGAAAGTAAATGAAATGGCGTAATAAGTTCCCAGACAGTCTGTTTCCACGACTCTCCGGTTCGCAGAAAGCGTTGGCAAAACATATCGCGTGGCCGTCTCGATCGGTTCATTGATCACACGTGTTTGTGATTAAACTGTTACTACTTTATCGCTATGCAGGCTGTTTCTGACGATGAGATATGGGGGATAAAACTTATACACTTATATACTTTAGGTATAAATGTTGTGTAATTTAAAGAACTAATCATTCCCCAAACATAGGGTTGCCATCCGTTCGGGTTCCCCGGATTTGTCCTAGTTTAGAGGGCGTCCGGGGAGCGTCCGGGCGCGGTTTCATTTGTTGTCCGGGGTTTTCCAAATTTCAAGTCTGTAGATTTTGTTTCGTAACATTAAAAATTATGATAAAAGATGACTAAATTAAATTTTAATGTCTTTGAAAATAAATTTAAAGTTGATTTATGACATTTTGAACTGTTTTTTATTATTCTGACTAATATTTAAAAAACCATCTTATGAGGGTTCAAAATAACGACGAAGCGCAGATTTGAGATGGCAACCCTATAAGTTATTATATAATAAGTCTAAAACATATCCAAGTTCCTTTAGTTAACAACGCTCTAAGTGGACACGCAAGACGGACACTATACTTCAGTACATAAGCGGAAACTTGAAGTTTATATATTTATTGTGACTGCCAAACAGAAATTATCTCTACCTCATCAGCTTCGAGGTTGCAGTGACGTTGGTAACTGCTCATCAAAACTGTTCATTCAAGCAAAAATTCGAAGTGTCTAGTATGAATAGTAATAAGCTAGATCCTGCGGAATCTTTTCCAGGAAGGTACCTATATTGAAATTTGGAATACTGCTTTTATTTGGTAACCTGAAGCGCCCTGAAAAATGTCAGGATGTAGAAATAGGATCTAAATGGTTCGTGTAAACATTGCAGAGTGCGCGTGCGTTGATTGTTGCGAACACTGTTCTCGAAGCTGCAGACGAGTATGTTTACCTAGGACAAATTGTATAATTGTAGGTCCACTGCCACAAAGAGGTCAATCGAAGAATCCAACTCGGCTTAGCAACATTCGGGAAGCTACGGCATATCTTCATGTTCAGAATGCCTCGAAGTCTTCAATCAGTGAGTGTTCCAGTGATGATATACGGAACAGAAACGTGGATCATGTGGTCTTTTACCGCTGGCCGCATAAAAAAGCTCAGTCACTCAGCGAGCTATGGAACGAGTTATGCCCGGAATTCCTCTACGTGCCAGGGTCCAAAACGAGGACATTCATAGGATATCAAAAACTACCGACATAGCTCGTAGAGTTAGTAAGCTGAAGTGGCAATGGGCAGGACACATCGCTCGAAGAACCGATATCCGATGGGGAAGGAAGGTTCTCAAGTGGCTATCATGTACTGGAAAGCGCCGTGCGGGACGACCTCCCACCAGGTGGACCGACGACCTGGGGCTCTACTGCGTATCTTTGGTGGTAATCGTAACGAACACAATTAATGAATTTCTTCCAATCAGGGCCTTTACCGCGTATTTCTGCTGGTAATCGTAACGAACACCATTAATGAATTTCATCCAATCAAGGTCTCCGTCGTACCGCGTCATGGGATGAAATCATAAAGTAAGAATATTATAGAGTGATAGCGTTAATAACGTTACCTTGCGCGAAGCGTAAGCAGTTTTCATATAGATGCATTCACAGATATATCTTACACTAGTTGATTTACAGTCAAAATGTCGATATCGATTCCTCATTTGAGTCATTTGTTCTTGGTAAAAGTGTCGATAAAAAACGAGAAATTGGCATTCAAATTATGTACGCGCACTTCGTTTAAGGCATTTAGACCGTACCCGTGCTCACAGACCGTACTCTCATACAGTCGCTCTATAGGTACTATTCTAACTCTATAGATGAAATCATTAATGGTGTTCGTTACGATTACCACCAAAGATAGGCGATAGCCGCCAGCAAGTCAGAGTAGCTGGGCTCCACTGGATGCAAGCGGCCCAAAACCGTTCGATATGGATGTTAATGGGGGAGGCCTATGTTCAGCAGTGGAAATCCTTAGGCTGATAAGATGCTCACAAAAAATGTGTATGACCACACTGGTTATTGAATAAAGAGGCGATTAAAAAAACAAACCACGTAAAGAACCTCTCATCAAAAATAGGCCACGATTTTTTATCATCAATTAAATCGCCCATAACTCGTGCTATCCGACATTTTTCACTGGCAACACATTAAACCATGTGATTATTTGGCCCATAAATTATTATAACAATCGTTGTTTTTGAATCTGACTAATCTATTTCTTTATTTTGGTAATTTATTAGGTTCTAAATCGGTGCCGGAGGGGGCAATTTGAGAACATTACTGACTTAAAAAAAAATGGTTTTATTAGGTATCTGAGTTATGCGGATATGACAATAAGATGTTTAGGTTTTTGTTGAATAGTTCGTTACCAATGATTACTTGACAGTGTCGAGTAAGATATTTAAGGAGGATGTTACGAGGTGTTTAGCAAGGATGGGGGCACGGATGTGCCCCCCGCCAAGACAGCCAAGCGAAGCGAAAGGGCACTACCTTACCTACCTTTTCTAGAAGCGCTTCGTCGTTATTTTGAACCCTCATAACTTGGGTTTGGATTATACCAGATAAACAAAATTCTCAGAACTTATTAAACGTATTAAGTTTCAATAACATAGCTCTTATACTTTAGATTTTATTGATATCTAAAATACTCCGATTTCATCACTGACTCACTGATGATCATCAAAACTCATAGGGTACTTCCTGAAGTCCTAGAAAGCTGAAATTTGGTATGTAAGCTTGTATTAGTACACAAACAACAAAAAAATTATAAAACTTGGAAATTTCAAACAAAAACTTACAAAAAGAAGTGAAATCCCACCAAAAACATTTTTATGAAGTTAGGGCTTGTAGAGTAAGTGCATGTAGAGTTATAAGCTTGGCTCTACATGCACTTACTCTACAAGCCCTAACTTCACAAACTCTACACAAGTCAATATATGTATGTGGCTTGGCCGTTTCGCTATCGTCACATGGGAGTAAGGTGAAAAATGTATTCCAGTGAATACATTCATTACTTTTTTGTTCATTACTAGCCACATATTTTGACTATGGTGTGTAGAGTTTGTGAAGTTAGGGCTTGTAGAGTAAGTGCATGTAGAGTTATAAGCTTGGCTCTACATGAGATCTGATAACTTTTTACAGTACGAACCATATGTCTTGGCGGCAAAATTTTACATAAAAATGTTTTTGGTGGGATTCCAATCCTTACTTAATCTCACTATATCCTTACTTCCTTATTATACTAATATTATAAATGCGAAAGTTTGTATGTATAGATGGTTGTTACTCTTTCACGCATAAACTACTGAACGGATTTGAATAAAATTTGGCACACAGATCGAATATGTTCTGGATTAATAGATAAGAGAGGTAGAGCATTGCGTTTATTCGCTCATAGAGCAGCTCGACTGGGGAAGTACCTCCACCTTACAGAATACCGCAGCCAAATAACTTTATGTTGTGTAAAGTTGTGTTCCTGCGCGTGAGTAAGGTCGCCAGAGCTCATTGGGGAGGGGGAAAGGTCGGTAACGCGTGAGCGACGCTTCGTGTGTTGCAAGCGTCCATATGGCTACGGTAACCGCTTACCATCAGGCGGGCCGTATGCTTGTTTACCGACTTAGTAGTATAAAAAAAAAAAAATATGAACATATAGGATACTTTTTATCCCGGGAAAACATACGAACCCTGGGGAATGCGGGTAAAAGGCGATTAACACACTGCCACGCACCACGCTGCACGACTCGTGTCAACGCACCTACGCGCGTATTTGCGGGAGTGCAGATCTGCATTATCGTGCAAATTTTTTAAGCACTCACGCGCGTACTTGCATTTTGTGGATTTACGGCGGCTCTGACTCATTTCATTCAAAGCCGTTCGCTGTGGTCCAATATCACGCACGGCACTGCGAGACTCGGTGTGCCATACCTTGCGTCTCGCCCCGCACCCACACGCGTGTGTGCATGTTTCTCCGCATGTAGGCGCGTGATCTGTATGAACGCGCGTGGATGCATTTTCTGTGTGTTGGACTGTGCGTCTTTTCTATACAAACGGAGATACTTACAAGCAACGTTAAAACACGCATTCACGCACTACGCTGCGTGGTGTGTGGCAGTGTGCTAACCGCCAAACCGCGCGGGACAGCTAGTAATATTATAAAACCGAAAGTCTGTCTTATTGTTATATTTTGACGGCCCCAAACTCCTGGGTAGAGTAGAAGCTTAGACCCCTGGACATATAACACTTAATCCCGGGAATCTGATCCGAGGAGACAGCTTCAGTACAAATAAACAAGCATTGTAAAAGCATTGTAATCATGAGTAAGTTTTATAACTATACATTTTTACAAAACATGAAATTAGTATACCAACAGCGTTTAGATTACAAACGATCTAATAGGACATGTGTTCAGCTGACTTCACGTATCAATTAGAACAACTGACATTCTGCTCTCGTTGTCTGCGCCATTAGGTGACTCAGTTCGTTTATCATTTTCCACTGTGGAAAGTTCATTTGCATTTTCACCAAAAGCTCTACCATTACCATTATCATGATACTCCACATATTTTCGGGAACAAAAGTTATGGGAATGTTTAAAAGGGTTCAAGTCGATCTCTGTGGGTTCAAGCTTGATAAACTTAATTATAATTTGTAATGTTTAGTAATAATGATATCAGCATCATGTTAATGTGTATAACGATAACGTATACGTGATATATAAGCTTTTGTTTTAATCACTTGGCTCGCGGTTAAAAATATAACAATGACATCAATTGTTATAATAGGACGCGCGTCCCTCGCGAGTACCAACGGGTTAAGAAATAGATAAAGCAGTTTAAATAAGATCTAAAGTAAAAATAAGTCTAAGCAGTTTATTATAAGAAATAGGTCTTGAATAGACGTGGGTATAACAGTGCATTTGGAATCCATTTTAAAATGTTGTAAATTCAGTCTAATCTATATATATTTATGTTAATTACCTGTATCTCACCAATATCTCATCTCATCTCATCTCACTAATCACTTCACTAATATTATAAATGCGAAAGTTTGGATGGATGTATGTTTGTTACTCAACTACTGAACGGATTTGGATGAAATTTGGCACGCTCATAGCATAATGATGCAGATGTTCTGGATTAACATTACTTTTTATCCCGGGAAAGCAATATATCCCTCGGGTACGCAGATGAAACCGCAGGGCGCAACTAGTAAGTTATAATGTAATAATGACTATAAAGCGCTCGGTATAATGAAGCGCTCGTGGTGTAGCATGATTAGCCGTTCTTAATCGATCGGCAAAGTTAAGCTACGCCTGTCGTGGTCGGTATCTGGATGGGTGACCGCCTAGTGGTATTTCAAATCGAGCGTTTCCTCGCTTCGGAAGGCACGTAAAGCCGTTGGTCCCGGTTATCACTTAGTTGTGATAATCGTTAAGCTAGTTGGATGCCTCCTAGGCGGCTTGAAAAATTCCAACAGTAGGTTGACCACTAGCCTACCTCCACCGATCCGCAGTGGGCATGCGTGGTGGAGTATTGCCCATTCCCTTTCACCTTCATTTGTGAAAGGAGGCCTGTGCTCAGCAGTGGGACATTATAGGCTGATGATGGAATGACTATAAATAAATAATAAAGCTGGTACTAATAATACAGGTACACGTTACTTCCATTCATATTGATATCCGATAATTATTATAATGAGCTTTTTGTACAAAACAAGTTGTGTTTGAATGGAATGCAAGGTCAGGGTCGTGAGAAGGAAGAAATTATTCGTCGGCGAGTTTATAAATCTTCGAATATAGTATTGAATCATTCTTCTGACTACCATAAAATAGATCAATGTCCCCATATGTAGTAGACCTAGCTAGCTTAGTAAGCTGTTATTATTTGAGTTCGGGGCTATTTCAAGTCTTTAAGTTACCTAAACTATATGAGAACTGCCGAAAAAACAGGCGAAATAATTCACCCATTAGCATAATAACCTAATATATCATTGGGTCGACAAAGCGCGAGTGATACCCCTGCCAAGCGTCCATAGGCTACGGTAACTGCTTACCATCGGATCGGGCGGGTCGTATGCTTGATTGCCACTTTAGTGGTATAAAAAAAAACTACATTTTAGGTAGACAAGATTTACAATAATTTTCTGTTCTCTGCGAATGTCCGAATGCATTAGAGTTATGACCTACCGTAATTGTGAGTGATATGCTTTTGTCCTAACTGACCTTGTCAACTGACGAGCCACGTGCCAGCTGTGCGTCAGGTGCCAGACTCCGACCCAATTCTCTAGTTTCTATTTGCATGATGCAATGTTTATATATATTATTTGCAATTAATACAGTGTTATTTTTGTCTCTGGTTAAGGTGAATTGTTTAGTATTGAACAAAACATAAGATACATCTTTGTATCTACCTGTATGACGCACTGGTACGTGCCAGCATCATCATTACCATTTAGGTGCACAGACGATCTTGTAAGAGAAACTTATGTATCCTTTAAAAGTGAGACGATGACGACGCAATATCAGTAAAAAATCGATTAAAAAGCCATTATCGATCCAGCCAAGTCAACTATTGACTAAAAACTATGATAGTTTTTACATAACCACAAATGACGGATTAAGAACAAAGTTTCATTATTTATATGTATGTTGTTGAGTTTGTTACCCCTTTATAAATTACTAGCTGTCTCTCGCGGTTTCACCCGCGTTCCCGGGATAAAAAGTAGCCTATGTCCTTCTCCATACCATAGGCTATATGCATGCCAAATTTCATCGCGATCGGTTCAGCGGTTTAAGCGGGAAAGCGTAACAGACAGACAGACAGAGTTACTTTCGCATTTATAATATTAGTTAGGATTGCAGGCAACATTCCATTTTCGGAATATTTAAATCAAATAAATCAAATTTTCGTGAATTTCTGCATGATGGCATCAAACTTCGGATTTTAAATGCCTTACTTAGTAAATGTACCCCAAGTGTAAAGTTTGGAAAGAATTAACGTTAATATTGCGTTTGCGTTTTTTATTTACGTAACGTTGCATTGCGTTAATTCATTGCAAACTTTACAGTCGGGGTACTGACTATTTTTCTTGGGTTTGAGTTTCAATCGGATACATGATTTTACAACGCATTTTTGTAAATAAAATCTTTAAGGATTATCGCTTTTGCAATTGTAGTGGCGCCGTAATTGTTTTGGAACTTTTTTGTGACACTGTAAAAGCAAAAATAATAATATCCGTTAATTTCTTTACAGAAACCATTAGCGACCCTAACGGTAATTAATCGATAAATATCTTGCTCATTTTTTTATTTGTTGCGTGGATTCTTATTGAAGCATACTAAATGAATGTCTAAGAACTTGATTTTGATGTTATATTTACAGTCAACGAATTCCTCTGCCTGGAAACTTAGATGGAAAAGTAGCCACGTGGCCACAACCTTTCATCTTAAAAAATTAATAATAAATAATATATTTGTCTCTCGATACACACTTCTACAAAACCTAAAAGGCAAATAAACAGACTACTTTATTAATATAAGTAATCAACACGATACTAATTTTTTTATTAAAGGTGAATTTTTTATATAAAAAAATCCTTAAATTGGCCACAACCGGGGATCTTGCCCTACATATTTGTATAGACAAGAACTAACTCGCTAACAAACAGAGAAAGTTTGTTCCCTAGAGTTGGCTGAAAGGGCCGATTAGATAAAGATAGATAAACACTATAACAAATTAATAGCCCAGAAATGTAATACATAGCTACGGAGATATTAGCCACTTGTAAATTTTAACTTAACTTTAAATGATAACGCCAAGTAATACCTACTTATCTTAACCACTTAAACAGTTCCATTTGTTTATGAAACTCGTTATGATATAATTTGATACTTTATCGAATGCTACAAGGCCGTCGTCGTAAAGTATCTATCTACATTGCGCTAATTACAAAGTGCCGCGTGATTGTATTATACAGTTACTGAGATACTCAATGGTATCCTATACCGATCCTACTAATATTATTAATGCAACAGTTATTGTGTGTGAATGCATTTTTTGTCACCTATCAGAGACCCTACTACGAAAAACCTCACGGAAAAACGATAGTCGGTTCATCGTTGTCAAATATTTAAATGCTTGTTGTATTGTAATAAAATATGATACTAACATATAGGTACTTTTTGTAAACCTTGTTGGTGTGAAATTGTAGTTTCATACGTTCGTAACATTGTTGCACATTTAAAATTAAAATCTAAAAGCTACTAGAAAATTAAATATCAATTAAGAATAAAAAAAAAATCTTCTCCTACCTATTAGGAACTACATTAAGTAAAGTTCTTTTACCGTATGTGACGCCCTGTATACAACTTTTAAATGTATCTTCTAATACAGATAATTAACTACATCCAGATTAAAAACATACAAACACCCATTTTTTTGCTCTGGATGGGAATTGAACCCACGACCTGTGGTAGCTGTCAGACTGTCTAACCTCCACGCCAACCTGAATGTCAATATGCATTTTATTCCAAAAGACATCAACGCGTTTAACTGTATGTATTCCCATGCTTCAATAAGCATTTAATAGTTACATTACAATATAGGTACCCAATTAAATTTAATAATTTTCATCAGTAGAGTTGTGTGAGTAACATTAATTAGATGCATCGGCCGCAGCAGGCTGAGTGGCTGAAGTGCATTTCCCGCGCGAGGCGAGTGGAGGCGAACGCAACGCGACGCGATGCGACGACGCGGGCGCACGATTGAGAGGATGCTGATGCAACTAGTTTTTTACGTCGTCGGTCGCACATCCGCGTCTGCACTACTTTTTATAACAACTCTACGTCTACTTGTTTTTCTCGCTCGATCTCGATTGATGACCGTCTGGCTGGCCGTCTGTTGTTTACACGACATCAATGCAGAAATACCGTATTAGAATAATGTCTGTGCGTATCTCGGTAGCCGGCTATCTTATTTTATTGAGCAATATAGTAACGGTTCGGTAAACAGCTTGATGTTTGATATATGAGTTCAAATATCTTTGGTTACTTGTATAATTTGTGATGTGGAATATATATCGGTAATTTATTTTTATGTGAATGTTAATTGTTCAATGTAGGGTTTAAATTTAAATGTCTACAAATCAAACATGTATAGAGTTTGATCACTTAAATCCTTCTGCTATTCAGAACGGGAACTTGTGATTCACAGCAGGCTTGACCGTGAAGAAGATTGTCGTAGGGAAACCTAAATATTATTTTAAGATATTATTGGGTCTTTAGTCATTATGCCCCACTTGCGAATTTCCCGCGGCCCATAACGCCTATTCTATTTTACAAGCTTTTTATTAACTTGCAATGCAATGTATGTATGTATGTTCTGGTCAAATCTTGCAAGTCGAATTTCACCCACTTCCAGTGGTCGGATTGACTTGATATTTGGTATACATTAGTATATTAGATGACAATGCAAGTATAGTCAACAAAAAGTAGGTACAGTCACCAAAAAAAGCTTGTATTAAAAATGTTTTTTTTTTAACAAAAAACTTATTATCTTCAAATTTTGCTTTAGTCATTACGGCCCGCTGTCAAAACAAACAACAAAAAAGCGGCCAAGTGCGAGGCGGACTCGCCCATGAAGGGTTCCGTAGCAGCAAGTAAATTGCGGTTTACGATTTATGACGTATTAAAAAAAACTACTTACTCGATCTCGTTCAAACCAATTTTAGGATGTACGGGGGTTTGATAACAAAAAAATTTAGTTTCAGTACTAAGTATGGGAAACCCCCAAAATTTTTAGTTTTTTTTCTATTTATGTGTGAAAATCTTAAGCGGTTCACAGAATACATCTACTTACCAAGTTTCAACAGTATAGTTCTTATAGTTTCGGAAAAAAGTGGCTGTGCCATACGGACGGACAGACAGACAGACATGACGAATCCATAAGGGTTCCGTTTTTTGCCATTTGGCTACGGAACCCCAAAAACTATCCAATGTTAGGTACAGATAACTGAAAAAGTGTATGATAGAAATAATAAATAATTAATTCAAAATTCTTCCAATCGCTTTTATTTTCGTTAGTAGGTTTTCAAGCAGGATGGTGATGGCCACATGATGGTTAGTGGTATTGAGGTGCAAGGTGACACCTTTTATTAAAAGGCAAGATCTTCCGCCAGGTTCGGTCATCGTGTCTGGGGACCGCGGTACACGTTGGACAGTTGGATATATGCAGATCACGGGATTAACTTCGTCAGAGTGTGAATTGCTTTACTCAGGTGGTCGCAACAGTGGTCTCTACAGGCCAGAGGGATTGACAATGTGACGGGGAGCTCGTCCGACTGCACACATCATCTAGGGTGTTTAAAAACCCAGCTAAACTAGAGACTTCTCACTAATATTAACTCCAACTTTAGCTATTAAGTTACAAGATGTAGACATCGACAGTATCAAACTAAAATTGGGAAAATATACTGAAAAACAAAAATTACTTAATTCGTCTATACCCAATTCAATAATCCAAGTAAAACGTGTTTTTACTTGTATCGTCTGAAATAAAAAAGCGTGAAAGCATGATGCAGTTACAATTGTTAGGTGAGACACCAAATGTCATTAACCTATAGAAATAAATCTCGATATTTCCGAAGTCTAAAAAATCCAAAAAGGAGGATTATGATTTCTGTTACAATACAAACACGCAAATGCATAGAAATATGATTAATACACCCTGAAGCTATTAGCTTGCTACTGGATTGGTAATTGGTAGCTTTGTATGGGCCATCCGAGTATGGCTAGGCCAGACAGGCGGCCTCCGGCGTCTAGACAGGCCATTGCGATTTGCGAGATCACGTTTCGGCCGGCCGAACATGCTAAGTGCACGTCTGGCCGCATACATGAGAGTCAACGATCGCAGACATGTGCTAGATGAGCCAACTAAAACTAGGTGCACAAAAAATGCACCTTAGTAAAGTGCAAAATGTAAAAAAAAAGGATTACAGTGGCAGTTACTTGTTGACCGTAGGTTGAGGTGACCCTATAGGTCACACATAAGGTTGATAAAGTATGGGGCAGACGACTTGTAGGTAAGACAGCTATAGCTATAGCATACATAAATTATGGAAGGACATGTATCCCTCATATGTAATTAATGAGTACCTAGGTATTATGCGATATTTCCAAACTATATTTGTTATCATCGTCTGTAACGAAAAGTAATGATTCACTAAGTTTTGTTGAATTTTTCGGGTTGTTTTCAGAATCGGTAGTAGCGCCAATAGGTATTTGATTTTCAGACAGTTTTAATCTGAAATACGTATAGAAAATTACAAGGAACACTTCTAGAAACGAGCGTGTGAACTCTTCTAACATGCGTGTAAAGGTTGGACTCTCGAATATCTACGTATAATAGTTAGAACATGGCTACTATAGGCCTAGAGACTACACAAAGACGTACACTCAATGCTAGAAGGACCGAAGTGTAGAGACATAATAGCCTTTACAAATCGTTAGGTACTTTGTGAATATTGTATGTAATATACTTAACACTTAGATGTTGTAGAAATGCAATCCAATTTTAAATGGCAAAAAAATTGTTTAAATAATGAAGAGGTTCTTTATATTTTTTTAGTATTCAATGTTAAAACGTGAGCCTATAACAATAATTTTAATGGATATTTTAAGTCGATACGGATAAAAGGTTTTAATCCGTGTTGGCTCACCAATGGGACTGCGTTCCATAAGTTAAATACATGAAAAATAAAATAGTTTTTTTTTCATATTAGCTTAGGCTACTAAGGCGCCCATACAGAACGATGACAAAGTCTAAGATGGAACACGCTAACCCAGAAGAAACCTATACACTTGAATTCCAGGAACTGCTATTCAAACTGATATAGTCACTACTATCACGGTCATCTGACACTCAAGTTAAGTTTTTTAATTTATTCTTAAAAATGTTGACACCAAAAACCAATCGTTACATTTCTTACAGATTGAATTTTATACTGATCGATTTTTCATCTCAAAATCTTCATCCTAAATAAAATTCTAAAGGATCAAGGTATTTAACGTCACAATATCGGGTACCATTATTTTTCGTGTGGCTTACGTTATAGATACTTATATCACAATACGTTTTTTCAATTCTACTAAATCGAATAGTAGTATAGTTTTAAAACGTGCCTATAGTTAGCAAATAATGTACAAATGCTGCGAATTTACACTTGCTGACATTATCAAGAGACATTTTATATTTATAACACAATTTTAGTTTGTTGTTAAATAAATTTATTAAAGATATATATATATATAACTGTTAGTATCATTAAAATATACCTAACCTTTGCTTTTTCTAGGTAGGTAAGCCTTGACTAAGTATTAGTGCAGGTGGATGCTTTGTTTGCGCACTCATAATCTTTATTTACTGTGCACTTTAACGTTTCCTTACAATATACTCAGCAACATTGTAATGGTCGTTCAACGTAAGAACATAATTTGTTGGTTATTCAGTTTTTCTGTATATTTTCACAAGAAATCCTCTCAATTTAAAACCGCTTAAAATACCTTTTTAAAATTATTGGTCAATTAATGTCATTATTGCGAATATAACAACATGTTTCTTGGACATAGGCAGCTTAATTAGCGTTTAATGTTATTTAAATTGCCATTTCGAAGTCCCTTGCCGTGAAAAATGCAGGGTAACAAACAAATGCGAAGGTCATACGGCAGACGCGCCCGGAGCACCGGGGACTCATTACGCCGTCTGCGAAACGACCTTGACATGCACCTGCCAAGCCAGCATCACTCCATTCACCAAGCCTAGGTTCCAATACAATGCACAAATTGTGTGCACGCTGCTTAAAACTGTTTTTTTTTTTTTATTAAATTTTTCTATGAGCAACTCGTCTTTGAAGATATAGTATGATTTTACCACCATTTATATACAAATAATGATAATTTTTTTTCTCGAACGGTTTACTAAAGGACTATCCAAAAATACTTCTCTGCGGGTTCTCATAGCGTCGAAACAGCTAGAGCTATTGAAATGCACTTCTAGTAAATCGAGTGTGCGTAAAATAATTGTAATGGAAACAAATTGGAAGGTCACGTGGCAGACGCATTCCCGAGGGATGCGTTATCCTGGCAGCGGCGTCCTTGGGCCGCACCTGTTGCACCCAGACTCACGCAGTCATAGACTAAACATTATATATTCTGAGAAGAATCGACAGTTGAATAAGATTTTTAATGGCATTTGCTGATAGAGATATGAAACTCGTACGTAAGATAGGTACTTACCTACTTTAGAACATACCTTAAAAACTTGATTGATCAAAATGTGTAAATAAAAAAAATATTTTCAGGATGATTGAGTGTGATGTGAATCATGTGATGATTAACATTAGGAATTCACGCGGATGAGCAGTCTTAGGATTATATTCTCATCAGTATATCATTGATAGCACCAGGCGTTGGATCACGCCTCCGATGCACGATTTGTCGGCTGCCCTGACCAAAGACGAGGCGGATTGCGTACATTCCAGTACAAAATGTACGATCCGCGGCAGTACGCGGACCGCTTACCGTCGCGGATCACGGTGCCGTGTATTCTGCCGCTATGACATCACTTTTGCCAAGAGCGAGAGAGAAGACTAAGTAGATGATGTAGCGAAATATTAGGTAATTCTTTTTCTTAAAATCGTATTTCTAGAAACTATAGTTTTATTACCTCCGAAAGGTCGTCTAAGTCATGTTCAAAAATAAACTAATTATTAAGTAAGTACCTAAAGTTCCATTTTCGAAGAAAATACCTTCTATATAACTCAACTCAACGTATTTTTATATAATGTCGGCAACTAACTTATCGTAATTTTCTAAGTACTTGTTTGTGCCATATTAGGGATAACTAACAAATATTTTTGTAATTAGGTAATTGTTGTCTGTTTTTCACTGTAGCCAAGCTAATTTACTAGTCATGATACTTTACAAAATAGAATCGGCTACTCATCATCTGCCTGCCCTGTTCCCATTCATTTGGGAAAATTACAAATAAATCACAAATCACAAATCACAAAATCACAAAATAGAATCGGCTACTAATCTGATTCTTAAGACGGCCCTGTAGTAAAGTAAAAATTTCAATAAAAAAAATACAGTAAGCGGTCGATCAACTGATTCTGAGCAAGATCAGCGCAGTATGCAGCGTTGATCGCGGTTAATATACCTAATACCTAATATTTTTGGTATTCCTGAAAAGACAAGGCAACGTTTTAAGGTTGAGAAGTCTAGTTTTATTTACTGAATCAATGGTATCCGTTTTCGTCATGATGTCACTTTTACCACAGAAAAGATAATATGCTGACATCTCACGAACTTATACATACTCTAGTTATAGTGATCCATGCTTATACCATAAATAGCAGTATCACAAAAACTCTGAATTCCACAATACCTCTTGTTTAGCCAAGAAAGCCTTCAGAGGAATTCTAGTTAACACCACGCAAATATATTTACAACAACTTTTCATTTGCATGTTATCTATTAATCATAATAAATTCAAAAAAGATTTCTTAAAATAATGAGAAACACTTTTTTACCAAAAAAAAGGGTGACATTAAATATTACCATTTATATTTATTCTCTACATAATAACAGGCTCAATTAAATAAGAGCGTGTTAACATGTCATTAAATTACCATGTCTAGGTAATATCTAGGTCGTATCCATCCTTTTGAATTACCTAATAAATATCTTCATTCAAATTCAGCGATGGAAAATGTACTTTAATCGCTTTACGTTCGTTATTATTCCAAGAGTATCATTTAATAACGTACACGTACCTACATGAACGGATTATTATATTCCATGACGTGCAGCTAACATGGAGAGCGTTCAAAGAGCCGTTTAACAAAAAATTAAAAACTCGTAAAGTTACTTTACAGCTTTTTAATATTTCTCGGTAAGTGAGAAACGCTAACCCACTAAATGTACGTAGATGCAAATATAAACACTGACCATTCTCTCGGTATTTACTCGTCTGTCGGCGCGGGAAGAAAGTAAACAGGCTGAGGTCGCGTCCCGAAGTACTGTTTAATGTTTTTATCCTCTAAATTTAGATAATGTTTAGTCGGCTAAAGTTATTTTCGATGCTATATTTTTTTTGTAACATCACTAAATATCGGCTCAAAGTTTTTGCGTGTCTGTGTTTACACACACGTAGTCTAGTGTAAATAACGCTCTTATAGCAAGTGTGCAGTAACACTTAAGTAGAAACATTATGTTTCTAAGCAAATTGCATTTTAATAAGGCAACTATTATGCATAGAGCTATTGCCTAAGAACACGTAAAACTATAAGTACACACTTACGTCTCGTACTTCAACAAAGCAAATGTAATAAACTTTTAAGTTTTAAGTAACCGTCGGCATTAGGAAATAAAAATGATAAATAGGTACCTAGTCAGTTACCTAGTGGAGAAGATTTATTTTATCAACTTTAAAATTCATTAATATCTTAATTTGTACCAATTAACATGATGAAAATGAAAAATAGCTATCAGAAACAAACGTTTCCCCCTTTCAATTCGGTGCCAATCAGCTTTTAAGAGCTTTGAAGGCTATGCAACTGGCCGTGGCTGGGTAGGCCCTTGGCGTCAGACTTTCAACATCAGTTTGGTAAATATCGACTAGGCGAGACATACTCCAAACTATAGTAAGCAGAACATTTTCTAATGTATAGTGAGTCCTTTGTACCTCAATGTTAATTACACGATACATTGTAAATAATTATCAAACATTAATACCTTACAATTTTCACATGTTTATTGGAGGGTGGCGCGGGGTATGCACAGGAAGCGTGGCAGACGGCGCACCCGCCGCCGCATAACTAATGCGCCCGGCGCCACCTGCCGCCCGAGGTCACCCTGACCTTTCGCTCGAGGCCGAATAGAAAACCCTTTTGCTCTTAGGAAACTTAGAAAGTTGTAGGTTCATTAAAAGGAAAATTACCTTTCAATTAGTCTTTCTCGACAAACGTAATTATGGTAGTCTTCACTGTTGCCATACACAGTTAGGAGTATAGTTACGACAAGTATTCAAATATTACGTTTAGGAAAGCATTTAGTGTTCAGAATTATCCTTGATCGTGACGTAAACCGAGAATTTTATTTCACGATTACCTATTTACATGTTGTTGCAGGGATTCGAAAAATAACTGTGTAACATAAAACCTTATTAAAACTGTGCAAATAATTTGAACATACACCTACAAAAGGAAGATCTACAAAATGACTACCTCCTGGATCGGTAGAAACTGGATCCGCGTTTGCACATCCGCGACATCATCTTCATTATTATTCGAAATGTTTTTGCGGAGTTAGTGACGCAAGCTTCTCAACCAGGATACGATAGTCGGCAGATCAAAAAAAAATATCGGTCATTTTGTGACTAAACATCCTTCTGCGAAATAAATTTGTGTCAGAAACCTCTGGCTCCTTTCCTTTGACCACTTAAACGAAACGACTGATAATTAAATAAATGTTTCAACTGTCGAATCCAAGTCGAACTGATATAAAACGCACTGTTTACGATCAGATGTATTTGCGGCACTTTGGGATATGGAGAAGATATTGGGTTCGATCCAGACATCGTTAATGGGTAGATGACCCAGTCACTGATTGCCCGTATTGTTGTTTACGTGAATAGGTATTCGTACGCTCCATTTATTTATTATTTTTAAGAGAAGAGTTTATTCGCTCAAAGATCAGCTCAACTGGGAAGTACCTCCACCTTACAGAATACCGCAGTCAAATTAAAACTTTATCTGGGGTCTGGGCGCACGGAAGTGCCCCCGCCAAGACAGCCAAGCGAAGCGAAAGGGCACTACCTACCTTTTCTCGAAGCACTTCGTCGTTTTTTTTGAACCCTCATAACTTGGGTTTGGATTATACCAGATAAACAAAATTCTCAGGATATGATGTCAATAGTGAATTTAATAAACATATTAAGTTTTAATAACATAGCTCTTATACTTTAGATTTTATTGATATCTAAAAAACCCCGATTTCGTCACTGACTCACTGATGATCATCAAAACTCATAGGGTACTTCCTGAAGTCCTAAAAAGCTGAAATTTGGTATGTAAGCTTGTATTAGTACACAAACAACAAAAAAATTATAAAACTTGGAAATTTCAAACAAAAAAAAACATAAGCAACAAGAACAAAACATAAAGAAGTGAAATCCCACCAAAAACATTTTTATATAAGCCAAGCTTATAACTCTACATGCACTTACTCTACAAGCCCTAACTTCACAAACTCTACCCACCGTAGTCAAAATATGTGGCTTGGCCGTTTCACTACTACAAGAACTATTGAATAACAAAAAAGTTATGAATAGTGAATAAATTTTTCACCTTACTCCCGATGTGACGGTAGCGAAACGGCCAACAAGCCACATATTTTGACTACGGTATGTAGAGTTTGTGAAGTTAGGGCTTGTAGAGTAATTGCATGTAGAGTTATAAGCTTGGCTCTACATGTGATCTGATAACTTTTTGACAGTTCGAGCCATATGTCTTGGCAACATTTTACATAAAAATGTTTTTGGTGGGATTTTGTTTTCCTGCGCGTGAGTAAGGTCGCCTGTGCTCATTGGGAAGGGGGGGAGAGTCGGTAACGCGTGAGTGATGCCCCGATAAAACCTATTCGATAGCAAATGCGAAGCCTGAGTAGTTTTTTTTATACGACTATGTCGGTAAACAAGCATATGGCCCGCCTGATGGTAAGCGGTAGTTGAGCTGCTCTTTGAGCGCAGGAACACAACTTTACACAACATAAAGTTATTTGCCTACCTACGGTATTCTGTAAAATGGAGGTACTTCCTCAGTCGAGCTGCTCTTTGAGCGAATAAACTAGTGATCTATGGAATAAACGCTACGCTCTACCTCTCTGAAAATGCTATGCTCGTAGCCTTCACATAGGTATATGACCACCAAATTCTTATTACTTACAACCATCTTAAGACAGCCTGGAATCCTACTATCATCTACTTAAATAAAAGTCTAACGCGGACTGGCTGTCAGACTACGCCTAAACCGTTGGACCTAGATTTTTTTCATTTGTAGCGATTATTCCTTCAGTACACTTGGGGTGCACTAAGAAATAATTTACATCTCCTAAGGGGCATAATAGGTGATCGCGGGTGAAAGCCGCGGGGCAAAAACTAGTACCTAATATTATAAAGTGAGTTTTTGTTACCTTTGGACGTCTCTACGTCACACACAACTCGTGATCTGTGGTCACAACCAATAGTGATGCAACTTAGCCCACAGGTAGGTGGTAGGTATGGCATTGAGAGGGCTCTTAGGCTACTTTTTATGCCGGGAACGTGAGTGCAACTGTGAGGGCCAGCTACTATATTAACTTGGCACATTGGTAGATCAAGATAAAAATAAAACATATACAGATATTTAAACCAGATAACTAAAAACCCTAGGGAACGCAGATAAAACTGCGGGACCGAAGATAACTAAGCTTACCTATATACTCTGTGCATACTGTACCTACCTAATAATAATATGAAAAAAGTTACTAAGTATACATAACAATGAAATGCGAAAAATCTGCAATAGTTTTTATACGAGAATGCCATTCGCGTGATCACATGCCAACATCGAAAGCCGCCTAATGTTTCCGTCGCCATAATGACACGGCTGCACTATGAAAGTGCACCTTACACTGCGCTCAAGCCTGCTGTTAGGCGACATACACACGCAAGTCTGGCCGACACATCCCGTCATTTGATTTCCCAGCGCACATTAGTCAAGTCTTGCCTATTTGAGTAAACTATTACAGTAAAGAATTGTCGGAATACAAGGAACTGTTGTAGAGTCGGTTGCATGTGTGAAGGTAGGTAGTTCTTAGATATTTGATTGTCTGCATTCTTTGTATGAAGCTCTCACTGGCATACCTACATATTCAACTTTCACATCGATGTTAGCTCAGTTGCAATCGTGCCAAAAGTTGATGGTTCGAATCCTACCCTACAATGAGCTTGAGCTTTTTGGTGAAGGAAAATATTGCGAAGAAAAGTTTTGTACCATTAATTCTGTCTATAGATATCACATCATAATACCTATCATTAGGTAACTGCCACACTTTGACTTATACAAGGCCTGTACGCCTCCATAGGACTCCCAAATATTTTGGAATTCACATGTTATTCCAAAATTATGAATTTGTGTACTTGTCGCGTACCTATAGTTTGGAATGGACGAGGTGAGCGAACGATTCCAAACTCTACATGGGCATATTTTTATTTAATTGAAATAGAAGTTTTGACACAATTAATTCGGTGCTGGCGATCATCGGATTCTGCTGTGATCAAAAACGGCACGTGGTTAAATATAATGGGATTATCTACTTATAGAAATTTATACATAGTTTGTCTATTAACGTAGGTCATTCCAAAATATACGCAATCAGCATCATATCATTGCATAATTTAAAAAAAAGACGCGAACCCTGCCACATTTCTCACTATCAATCATCAGACTAGGGGACGTATTAATAGGATCTATTTTTCCATGTAAGACCTAAAAAGAAACTGTTCCAGATATTATCCCATTTTAAACATCATATTCTACCTAAGCATGTCCACAGCTGAACATAGGTCTCCAAGAGGCAACATTTATTGTAGATATTTAATGTATATAATTCCTGTGACGACGAATTGCATCATTTAAATTCCCTCCAGCCAACACCGATGGCGATATAATTATTTGCTCGAACACATTAAAACAGAATGTAAATGCTCAATATGACTAATTTAGGGTTCTGTAAAATAAAACTTTAAGTTATATTTCATGCATCAGCACGAACAAAGAATTTATTTTAAGGATGTCGTATAATAAAAAATATTGGCTTTACAGAGTCTGTAAACATTTAATTATTACAATGAAAATTCTTATATCTTACCTCACTGCAGGGAAAATGCTTGCTACCTCATAGACGTAGGTATAACATTTATACATGCAAGCCATTCAAATAAAAGCCTTCGCCTTCGTGGACTAATCTTTCACTGACTATCGTCTCACATTTTCCGCATTATTACTTACTCCCCACACCACATCTAGTTTCTGCTAGGGTTAACAGCAGATGGGTATACCATTAAGTTTCATTTAAGTAGGTATCTACCTGCATCCATTGGCGATGATAATAGGCTATATGACTGAAAAATTCTATTTAGTCCGTCATTCACATCAAAAATTATTAAACACGTATGTTTTCTTGTGTCAATTAAACAAAAAACAAGATATCGTGTGTTGAGTTCCGTGTGACGTCACGTTATGGTACAGTTTTTACTCTAAAGTGACGTCACACAGGAGCCCCCACTCTCGAACTTTGACGCGCTTTATCTTTGTAATTTTTTTATGATTTGGTAAAGAAAAAATACGCATACATACTTGTCCAATATTTTTTAATAATTTTTTTCCCAGGTGTATCAACCAACAAAAAAATAATTGCTGTCTCCTAACATTGATATACTATGTTAGTAATTCCTAGACAAGATACCGCTACAGAATTTCCGTCTTAGCTTTTAAATAGTAACCGTACGCGCATAGGAAAAGGATGTGCTATGTTCATTGGATGGGTGAAGACGGATGTTTGTTATAAGGAACCCATTAAGCATTGGAGGTAATGGAACTTGACAGTTTTTTTCTGACAAGTAAATTACAGTGCGGCCATTGAGCAGGCAGGCTGCGGACGCTGCGCCGGGCGCACCCCAACATTTGCAGTTTCTAGGAAACCTAATGGAGACGTGATGTGTGTCATTTACTGCGATTCCACAAGAAATTAGATTAATTGTTGTGCCTTTCGCGGCTATTAGTGGCAGCTTTAATTTAGAGTTTCCTCAATTGAGTGGAGACATTCTGCCAGTGTTGCATGCACTGAGCAAATACTATAGCATAAGGTATACTTAGGCAATACTGTCGCAAGGAAAACTGGAGCATCGTGAACTTAATTAGGTACATTAAATTTTAAAAGTACTAATCCTGTGTATAAAATATTGGAGGATGCAACTGTGCATTGAGCATTGGAAACTACTTACATGAATCCCTAGGTACTGACAAAAAACTTGTTGGGAATTACTGATTTACATATAGGTACACACGGCTACACATCGAGCTATACATTTCCAGTATAAGCTAACCTCTTAATTGTACGGAAATACGGAAATCCCATACAATGCGAGATCAGCTTATACTAGAAATGTATAGCTTGATGTGTAGCCGTGTGTACTACTAATATTATAAAATGTGGGTGTATGTTTGTTCTTCAGCATCGGAAATACTTTCTATGATGAAGGTCTATAATATAATTAAACAATAAAGAAATGATGGAATTTAATAAATGCATTTATTTCATCATAAATAAAACATTTTCTATCGATGAGTAAACAGCGTTAGCTGATAAGTTATAACAAATAAATACAATAATAATTGAACATAATTATAATAAATCAACATAATTCCATTCAGTACATTGTCATATAAGACTCCTTATTCTATATGATTTGTTACTGTAATATACCTAATGGTCTTATAAGATGAAATGTATATTATATTATCTGTACAAATGAAATAGACCTATTAACAGCTATAACTCGTATTATTTATCTAACTTTAAACAGATGAATGGCCACCTCCTTCTTCCATATACATCTTCATTGGTTAGAATGATATTGTTAGGGTATACTATCTACATCTACACTAATAATAAAGAGAAAAGAATTTTGTATTTATGTTTGTAATGAATAAACTTAATAACTACTACTAGCAAAATTTTTATAATTCTATTACCAGAAGAAAGCTAAATTATCACTGAGTAACATAGGCTAAATACCTATTAATCTTTATAAAAATAGGGATCTTTAGGAAAACTCCATTAATGTAACCGACATTTCACCCGGGCGACGGCGACGCCGGCCACTAGTAGTGTATAAAATTAAAACAGACTAATATTTTAAAGAACCGTTGTAAGCACATATTACAAGCGCCTTTTATGTATTCATAAAAAAAATCTTTACATTTTATACTTCCTTCCAGACCAGGCACGAACATTTTATTACCAAGTTTTGTTTAGTACATCAAAAATGCAATTGCTTTGATATTTAAAAGTAATATTATTTTATAAGACATATATTTACTTTGATCTGGCAACATCTATTGGCATTAGGGCTCTTGGCCGGATGTTATATCTAAAGATTTTGGGTTGGAATTTTATGACAGGTTCATATTATATATTTGACTTAAGTCAAATACAATCTTATAGTTGTATCTTTATGCGTCTGTCTTGTCTGCTACTTCTACTTAAGAAGCCTTTACTGGTTTAAGAGCAATACGCATTATATCCTTGTCAATCAAAATTTCTTAAGAGTTACCCTGAATTACAAGGTAACCCTACATTCACTCGTTCCGACGAAGCGATACATTTATTAGATACCCAGATAACTACTAAATATAGGGCATTCCGTGAATTCTGTCATGGTATTTTTATTCGGCACGGCATGGAACATAGATATAAGCCAAAATGGTTTATTCGGAGTCTTCATCAAAAGATTCCTGAAAAGCTTTTGCCGGTGGTTGCAGCATCTTAGTTTTCGAGGCAAGGCGTAGTGTTGCCGATCCGAGGGTATTCTTCATGACGACGGGTCTAGGAGCCGGAGCACCAGTTGCCCCCGATGTACCCAACCCTGCTTTACCTTCATTGCTGATTAGAGGTACCTGCGAAAAAAGATAATTTAGCCCTTAGCAATTAGTTTTCAAAGAGACACTGATATAAATATTTAACTATCAACAATCTTCGTCAGTTAATGTAATGTCACACAGGCTTTACCAAATCATGGCCTCCATGAGATCGATATTAAATTACAATTTTAAAACTAAAAGTACTAAAAGTAGAATACATTAATTAAAGATCATTATTTAATCCGATATAAAAATAATTTTAATGTAAATATTATGCATATGTAGTAATTAGCCAGCCACAGAGTTTATAACTTGTTGCTACTTAATAACTGGAATAATTTCATCGGATTAATTTGCACTTAACATAAATTGTTGAGTTTAATCCAAATTGCATGATTATAAGTACACATAAGAGCGACGCGCGAATAGAGATGCTAGTAAATTGAGATGATTACATGGGTCTTATGTCCAATACCAATATAATATATTATCCAAGACCAATTCCATCCCGATGGATAATGGATCCTTCAAGTGGCTTGGATCTGAGACCATTGCATTGATTGCAAGGTTTCAAGATTATGTTGGTAATTACGAAGTAGGTTAGTGAAGTTAATACGGTGAAAGTAAGCAAAAGTGAATTCGATATCAAAGAACACTCAAATTTAGTAGTTTTTACGAACGCTCCATTGTTCACTGCAGTCATTCATGAAGTTTTTGCTCTTGACTCAAGCGAGCGACCAAAAGGCTTATTAGCTTTCAAGACAGATTATCATTGGCGGGTTGTTACATGGTCTGGAGTAAAAAAAGAGGGCGCGTCAGAGCACTAGACCATAAATGACGGGTAACTACGCATCTATTACATTAACGATAGACAAACGCACAGACAATGTGTTATTAGCGATTCATAGTCTAGCCGGGTGAATATCCTAGACGAGCGGAAGTCCAGATTTCCTGTGCCATACTCGCCTCGCTGGTGGCGAGTCTATGGTGCTGCGCGGGGGCAACGGCACGGATCAAAACAACTCCTTACACGGGGTTCTCAATGCCGCTTACACGGACCGCCTAGACGCGGTATGGCAACAGCCATCACTACACAATTTTTTAAATCACGTAATTTCATAAATATGAAATCGTCGCTTTCAAAATTAGTGCTTTGAATTTGTTAGCATCTGCAAAAATATGATCGTGAATCATGCAAATGACTGATTCCTTGAAGCTGCACAGTCTCTTAGTCAGCACTATTAGACTTTCTCTTAAAATATCAGTCTCTGAAAAATGCATTTTACAACAGACCATTCCTTTCTATTTGAGAACTAATCTCCCTCCCATCCTAAATCGTTCTCAAACGTAAACAAATTATACACGATTAGACTGTATTTCCACGCACTGCGACATCCGATTCTGTGTAAACCAGACCATTATGTATATTACTTCCTTCCTTTCCGCATAAACATGTCATACGAATACCAGGCCTATGGCCGTGATCACTTTTCATCTACATATTCTATTGTAGACAATTTAGAAAGCATATGAAGAAATTCTATCTATTTCTCTCCGTCGTATTTCTGTGGTTAGTTAATTCATCCGCAACGATCCCACGAGCGACATTGTTGCTTGGAAATTGTTCATTCTGTCTGCACACCTATGTATCCATTTCATAATATTAATATTTATATGTCGTATTAACTCATAAGCTTGGTCTCATTTGATTTGATGGTTGTTTATATGCGAAGAGTAACAAGAACCCATCGCATAGAAATCAGCATCAAAACTGTTATGCTTTTTTGCATTGAAATGTATTTATAAATGTGTATTTTTTTTCTAAACTACATCAATGTATAACCTTATAATTTCGTCGATAGATGAACCAGAAATCGTTAAGTACTAAGATAATAATTAAAATTTAGTCTCCAACGAAAATCTATCGATTCAAAAACTTGTCTTTTTAAAAGCACATAGATCACGTCAACTGATAAAAAGACTAGACAAGACATCCGCTAAAAAGGATTGACAATAAATATAATCGGTAAACTAAATAATATCCATAAATTAGCGCAGTGCTAAAAAACCGGAAATCCCGACAAAAAGTCACGTACAAGCCATTCTGAGAAATTAAAAAAATAACTCGCACACTGTCATGATTCAGATCCGCCGCCCGTGAGGTCCAAACCTACAATGTAATAACTTAAAATATTCATATAAATATGTATTTTGTTGTTGGCAACAATCTCAATATGGGCATTGCAGACAATTACGTACGTAGAATGCGGGTCGTAAGTGGTAAAGCGGCGATGCATGCGCGGGCGCAGCGGATCTGGCGATGCAGTTTAGATAGCTGCCGCCGCCGCCGTCGAGACTCTGACGCACTGACGAGTTTGTGATACCGCCCATTTGTTGCAGTGTTTGTAAAGTCAACATAATGGAAACGAGACCAGACCTATTAGAGCCCCCGCACACTCGGGGGACTTATCGACAAACTATTCATTTGATAAGTTAACTAATTCACCGAGTTGTTTGTTACTGTTTCGTAAAGTAATACTTATTACCTACCCCGCTAATCTGTGGTGGTACTTAATATAATGAATCGAGGCAACATTAAGTTGATTAAGAATAGTACACCCGCTAGCTTTTATCGGCGGCGAGTTTATAATGTTAATGAAAAATGCCGAAGACATAAAATAACAAAATGGACCATGGGATTGCATTAAATACATTTTTTTTTGCTATGAATATATTATATCGTATATTAATTTTCGTATCAGCAAAACATGCCCGTGAACATTGAGCTATTATTACTACGTATAGAGAAGCTATCATAAGCAAAGGTTATGTTCAATTTTTTAGAGTCAACTAAAGTTCTCTTTAGCGCTGAAACAATAATATAATTAGTCTTCTAAGCAGACAGTAGAAACATGAAGCGCTATCAGAACGCTTTTAGGAGTATTATTCTCGCAAACTCCGTGATTTTCACGGCGCTTACGCGTTTCGTTCGTCGTTCTACAATAACAAGTGTGGCCGGATGGCCTCACTTGAACGGAACATAGTTGTGAAGTGTGGCGTCTTCTTTATACATAGTAATAATAGCTCAATGCCAGTGAATTGAAAATTTTACCATAAATACTTAAAGGTACTTTATTTTGAACCAGTACCTACAGACATGCTTCACAACAATCCTTTGTTAAAAATAAAAATACTACAGTAAAACTTAAACAGATACACGATTAAGATACAGTGCGATGATGTACTTTGTGCTATTTAAATTAGACTTTGTATGCATTTTATTTATTATATACTTTACCTGAAGATATTATCAAGGAGTCGGTCTTTATCAGAGCAAGGAGAAACCGAGCCGGCTGTATACTGTAGGTACTTGGTGTGTCAAGGTTAGTCTCCAGTGTGTCATTCATTACTATAATATTGCACTGAATTGCAGATTGCATTATTGCAGGGAAAATGTTTTATGAGCAGGAAAATTATGTAAGTACCACTAAGACCTGTGATTGAGATTTGTATAAGACACCAAATAAAGTTAATTTAATTATAGTCATGAAAAATGAGAAAGCGCACGTCAAAGAATAAACTAAACCTTCGCTATAAAGAATACCGCAGATAAATTAAATTGATGATAAATTGGATTAGGAGCTAATAATGTCCTGACTTACATGTTTTTAACAAGGCTGAAACTACCCTATTTGTTACCTTTCTAAGCCCTATCCGGGCTATAGGAACTGTGTAACCATATACCACCTTATTTATTAATAAGCCGGTATATGGTTACACAGTTCCTACGTGTACAAAGCGCGTGTGGTAGCGCGTCAAAGATGCAAGCAAAAATAAGTTAATTTAAGGCACTTATTCCGCATTGTTATAGTCTCTACTATGTTTGATTGGTAGAAAGAATTGTACAGTTGCTAACATCTAAGCAACTGCATAATTGCAACTGCATTCTAATCTGATCCCAAACTAAGCAGAGCTTGTGCTATGGAGGGATTTGCCCTACGGCCACAGTAATGCCCGGGCCTAGGGCGGCCAGATATTAGGGGCGGACAATCGGAACAAAAAAATCACTGATGATAGCAAGAAATAATTCAAAGTGCCTAAATATTGTAAAGGCTCGCGCACATTAATGCGAGCCGCACTGCACTGTATCGTATAACAAAAATCTTCCTAAATCACTTTCGTACATTTTATGTATAAAATATAGATATGTTACATAATGTATAATAAATTATAATGTAAAGTAATTATTTCGTACCGTAAATTCATTATGTAGTCAATATAATGATTGCTGAGAAAGGGGCGGCTGGTACTTAATGGCCTGGGGCCTACCGCGGCCAAGACTTCAAATCCGCCACTGACATTGTTAGCTTCCATAATACTCTATTGTTCTACTCTACCTTGATCTTGAAATAAGTAAAGACATACAACCTATTATGAAAAAACATCCGATCACACATCCCCGGGCTTGCTCACTGTATGCTGAAAAATAACCGTATCGTTGC
This sequence comes from Polyploca ridens, assembly GCA_951394255.1. Classification (NCBI taxonomy): domain Eukaryota; kingdom Metazoa; phylum Arthropoda; class Insecta; order Lepidoptera; family Drepanidae; genus Polyploca; species Polyploca ridens. Next base: position 5,764,070 of record OX596261.1, read on the forward strand.
TAATAGCTAGAAAGATACAGTTTCGAAACGGCAAATGGTAAGAGAATCTCCTCTTAAATAACTCAAACTATAGGCAATCACTAGAAAACAATAGAGGATACATGACAAGGGTTATGAATAAAGCAATAAACCACGTTTATTTACTACATATCACACGCGTAAATAAGAATCTATGTATGAAGGCATATATTGCGTGACTATAGCTAAGCTGAGATACACCTTTGTTAATGAAAATTGTAAGCACGTAAGAAACACTTTATTCATTTTTCACTTGAGTGTACTATTTTCATACAATAAAGAATAGCTGTTCCCACGTACAACACAGTGGGCAGATCGTGTTTGAGATAACCTGGCTAGACTTGTCAACTGTTATATTAATAACTAGCTCTCCGCTCGCGGTTTCACCCGCGCCCCCTTCTTTAACCTCTAAGGAATGTATTTCAAAAAAATCCTTTCTTATAGCCTATATAAATTAACTTTTTAACAAAAAAATAAACCGCCTTCAAAGTACTTTTTAGTGTACTTTGAAGGCGGTTTATTTTTTTGTTAAAAAGTTAATTTATTTTTGAATTTTTAGTTTCATCTATATGAATTTTATATGGGACCATTTCGGTATAAACCCCTTTCGTACAAAAAAAGAATTTTGCAAATCCGTCCATATATGACGGAGTTATGCCCGAACATACATAAAAAAAAAAAAAATACAAACATCCGAATTGAGAACCTCCTCCTTTTCTTGAAGTCGGTTAAAAAGGACTTAATCTTAAACTTTTGAGTTAATTGAGACACACAGTAAAATACTCCCCTTAAAACATTAGTACTCCTTTTTTCCCCGTTATATGTCGATTTTCGAGAAACCCAAAAACGTTTTTCTTTATTTTCTATCCGAAGTATTAATATCGAGTTTCTAGTTAATCTGACCGCGCGGTAGATTTCTTTCATACAAACTTTAACAACCCCTAAACCCCCTTTTAGGTGTAGTTATCAAAAACTAATAATGGGGAACTCTATGATTTATTTAAGTAAGTGATCGTGCTAAGTTTAAAAAAAAAATATAAACCCAAGGAATATTTTTTCATACAAACAAAACCCCCCTTTTCACCCCCTTAAAGGTTGAATATCCTAAAACCCCTTCTTAGTGGATGCCTACGTTATAAAAGGAACCTGTGTGCAAAATTTCCAGTTTATAGCCCCAGCGGTTTAGGTCACTTTAGGCTCTGCGTTGATGACTCAGACAGTCAGTCAGTAGTCAGGGCTCGTAATTATACTAGTAATGTATAGATAAATGTGTAAAAATCATGTATAGTCACAGGAATGGCGTAGTTTCTATATTATTAGATACTGCCAACTCGATACTGAATTATAGTTTTGAATCTTACAAGTTACGCAAATTGCATTTAATGGCAAGTACCAAGTAGACAGTTTAAGTAGACGGCCGATATGATCTCAAATATCATTAACAACGGAATATTAAGCTAGCGATCACGATTCAAAACTAGGTATTCCGACTTATATACTAACCAAATATCATTAAGATTAGGAGGATTATTGAAATAATGAAAGCTTGAGTCTAAGCTGTTGAACCAAGAATACAAAATGTCATGATGGGACATTCAGATTATTTAATATGCAGAACTTACGCCTTCCTAATCCTTATTTATGAAATACTAAGAAAATAAGCAGATAGCGTCCGTAAACTAGATAGGATACGTTGGATCGATGCTAATGTCAATGTTAATGTTGAGCCAAGCATACATTGAAGAGTTCCATACCAGATCAGTTTCAATGGCACGTAAATAAGTGTAGAGAAGAGAGCAGGCTTGGCGACGACTCGCGTGGCGTTTCGACATCTGCATACGAATTGCCAGACTCTGGCAATATCGGTTTATGACCAGTGGCTTGCACACAAATGTGCAATGCATGCACCGGGCGCGGGTGACGGACATGCAAATATTCTGCGCACCTACTGATTACACAGACGCGAAATGCTCAAATAAATGCATGCTTTACACTTTACACCAGACGTATGCATGAAATTTTGATTGCACTGAATAAACTCACCACTGCATCTCCAGTAAAGTAACATTGTATGCAATATCTTTACAAAAGCTGCATAACCATTGTCTGCATTATTAACGTATTCACTTTTATGTAAATAAAATGCACCAACTCAAGTTTGACATCATAAAACCTTTTGTTGATGAGAATAATCAAGGCGTGAACGTAAGGAGATTGAACAAAAAAATACTCTGTATTTACAATAAAAAGCTAGATAAACCTGTAATGATCCGTGTCCGTACATTTATGCCCGATATCGTTGTGTTTACACATTTAAGCGTGGAATAGCATCGATACAGACAATCGTAAAGTTTCCATTTAAGTGTATCGAGCCTACGTCCAGCTCGTTTGAGACGGCGCACGCGGCGGCCTTCGTTCGCTTACGAGGGAGGAAAGTGTTAAAAGACGTACAATACGGTCGCCTACCGAGTAGTTACACATTTAAAAATGCAAAATACGCTCGCAATAAAAACATAATGGACTTTTGATCTGATAATGTTTCGATTTTACGCACTGCATAAGAAATGCGGAGGCGACATAATAGACGTATGCATGGATCCATGCATATGTTAATAGGCACAAGACAAGAGTTTATATTCTTCCATAATGTATGCTTGGCTGTCATTGTTAATTCTAATTTAAACGAGCGTGTTGTAACTGAAACTCGCCGATTGCGACTTAGTGCAATAGGGTTTTAGGTTAGTCCGCTATTCTAAGCATGATTCCATGATATTTACTAGGCACCTACTTAATCCTTAGGATTGCATTAGCTTCATTTAGATTCTATTTATATTAAGAAGCTTTGCATGATAAATGGGACATTGAGGCCCGTTTCATTATTATTATTTACGGCTTTGACAATAATCACCTTTTAATCTACAAATAAAGACTAGCCAGCTATGCCTCAAAAGATTCTTTCATCATTTTTACAGTGACCACTACGCAAACCTACAAATTATTATACCAAGTAAGTACTTGACAAGAGCAATGACCTGTAGTGTTTCACAAAATTTTGTAAATGGAATGAAATAATTAAACAGCGCACCCTGCACAGGTTGAGTGCAACGCTTGGCCGCGAGGACCGGACAGGCGGGTGCGGTGCAGCGTGCGACCGCGCCAAATTTGCATTGTGTCTGGCTGGAGTCTGCAATGCACCGACCGACAAAGGTAGGAGCATGACTGTGTGAAAACCGACCAGCGTTTGTCGCATAGCTATTATGCAAGTGACCAATGTGGTTTTTTATAGCGTGGTACCTTCGACGTCTCTTTTACAAAGCTTGCATCAATGTTCTAGATTTTTACTAAGGTATATTTTTGATATATTAAGCTATATTTTTGACCTAATAAAAGCCAGTATTTATCGTCCGTCCGTGCTAATAAATGGATTGCCAGACGATTGATTGACAGGGCCCGCACGGGCAAGGGAACTATAAACTACTCTGTTATGAGGAGCTTCGTTTAAAGGTGAACCCTACATTCAGGTGAATATTTTCGAGCAGATATGATTAAATCTTACCTAACATTACGTTTGCGTTACTTGTACAATTACTTTAAATAAAAAATTGCAAAGTCAAGCTGATGGAGGCTGCTTCTCGCCCACTGCTGATGACGTCCACGTAATGCATCTTGTATTTTAATTAATTCCGACGCGATTTTAAGTTTCGATGAGACCGAATGCTCAATTAATCTTCAATTAAGTTGCAGTTACCCGCATAATGACGCATCGGTTTTGGAAATTATGTTTTTTGCAGATTCGATATTACAATTTAATGCATCGGCATACTTTGTTATAAGATAATCGTCGTCATTACTTTTTAAGGCTTTGAAAAATAAGCATCAGCTACTTATTCTCGATTATGAAGTCACTTGTCGCCTTTTTTGTTTGGAAATAAGACAATTTTAGATGGAGTAGATAGAGCATATTTTTCGCTCAAGAGCAGCTCGACTGGGGAAGTACCTACCTCCACCTTACAGAATACCGCAGCTAAATAACTATGTTGTGTTCCTGCGCGTGAGTACGGTTGCCAGAGCTCATTTGCGAGGGAGAAGGGTCGGTAACGCGTGAGTGATGCCCCGGGTGTAGAACAACACAAAAACTATTTCATTAACACACCTAGCAAATACATAAAAGATGGAACACGGCACAGGCAAGCAAGTAATTTGCAATACGCCACAGCCGCGGCACGGCAACGGCAACATTATTGGAGTGAATCTTGCAACATAGCATTTACCGAGATAAATCCGTGGGCCGACACTAATCCCCGGCCATTTTGCACGTTCTCGACGGCTGCGATTGTGGGCATTTAGTTTGCACATCTGTTGTTACAACGTCAACCTGGTGCATTCTAGTCTGACAGCTGTTCTTAGAATACGGTGGTCAATTGAAAGATATATCGATGTACATGTGGTGTTCTACTGCTGAAAATAAATTGGCAATACCACCAATTATGTAGTTACTTTATAACAGCAGTTGGTACGGTTTAACTGGTAGTGTTAAACCATAAAAAGGATATTGTACCTAAAACAAAGGTGGAGATAGTACTAGAAGTATTCCTCTTAACTAAACTGATTCCCTCTGCATTATGCGGTTATGCCATAACACGGTATTCCTATGAAAGCCACGAGAGACGAGAAGCGGAAGAACGAAAAGAGATACATAAAATATGTTTATAACGTAGGTGTGCAGTTACACCAGTGCAGTTTCGTGTATCTAAGTATTCTCAACAGAACGATATAAATGGCAAATAATCTGTCTAAAGATTATAACAATGCGACCGGCCGAAGCGCGGCGTTGCAAATAAGGAGGGATTGTCACCGGTGCTGGCTGATGCAACTAACAAATCATTTGTGATGGAGATGTCGAGCGAAGTTTACATTCGCGACACTATTGCACTTTCTTGCAACGGTTGTTCACTTATTTAAACAATAGATTTAGTTACAGGGGGTTATTTCTGTAAATGTTAAATATAAGATTTTATTTTTATTTTTTGTCCTATAACAATTAGTTTGTAATTTTCATTGTTTTTTCTTACCCTGCCCATATTTCATTATCCACAGAACTATTTATAGTTCTCAGAATAATTTGATTCTAAGGATAGCTTCTCTACTTCTGTCTAGTGTTTTCCTGACAGTTGTCTGGGTCCGCTGGAAGCCTTCTCCACTTTCCCCTATCTTTTGCATCCCACTATCTATTTTCAGATAATTTGTTAACTATCCTGCAATCCTTAAATCTAAGCATGATTAAAATCTTATTGATTACTAATTACACAATAAACTTGCGAATGCCACATAAACTCGAACTTAAATCTCGGCGCTTAAAATAAATTCTTTAAAGCACTGCATACGTTATTGGTCGAGTGTATTTTATGTATGCTAATTATAATTTCTATCGAGGTTAAGAATAAGTCCCCTAAGGCGGAGTGAATCTAAATGCAACAATGTTGCGAAGACTTTCGCTAGGAAATGGAGCGATGGACATCTTGACACGACCGACTTAATAAGTACTGAGATTATCTTGGAATTACACAAACAAATCTCTATGCATTGTGTTGTGAAGAACCTTAAGATCCTTTCGGGCATACAAAGTATCTGTATTCATATTTATTATTATTCCATCTAGGTATTTATTTCCTAATACATAGAATTTGTATTCAATCATTGCACGGTGCTCTTGGCGATCTATCAATATAACTATTAATATTTTCATTAATTGAATAAAATCTATAGGTCGAACACCAGAAAGAAAAAACAGATCTTCCTCTAGAGAAACTACTCTGATTTCCTCTCCTTCAAATTAAGCCCACAATTTCGTTGATTGTGAAATCGAAGATTTAGTATTTGCCTACAACAAAATACCTTTGTGAGAAGCAGATTCTTACATAGACTAGTTTCCTCTTAACATTTCACATCACAACCAGCATAATAGATTATTGTAAAATTTCGGCACAAAACGTATCTCTTCATTCCGGTTAAAAGGCTGTTAGAGCAAAAGTAAAAAAACCTGGGGAGATTTTAAGACATCGCATTTTGTGGAGTCCCAAAATAAAGTTTATTGTCAGCGTGCGTGGGCCGAAGCGGTCTTTATTTAAAAAAAAGGTATGAATATGCACTTTCCGTCTCGAGTCTCCACTTTTCATGTCAAATCCGCCGCCGAATATTGCAAACATTTGTCCACAACATTTTATGAAAACAACAAGAATTTTAATGTTATTTTCCATTCTTCATGAATTACTTAGGTATGTCATAAAAAATAATGCAATTCGCAGTAGAGTCGAGTTTTTAAGATAGACCAGGAAAAAACACTTAACGACTCCTTTATTATTTCCTTTTTTAGTGAACGTATATCAAATGGCTATTACGGTTAAAAAGAAACAGCAGCCCCACCCCGTCCCTCTGTCCTGTGACAGGCTTTGTAATGGACCTTGTTGGTAAAGCGTACCAAGCGTACGACACCTTAAAAATTTACATTAGTCTGGTAAAGGGTTGCAATAATTTTATTTGGTTTTTAATTCGAAATTCGAAACTCGTAAAAAATTCGGTTTCGGACGCGACCGAGTGCATTCACCCACAATATATAAAATTTTATGAAATTTATAGCGTCGTATACATTACATTTTGACCAAGACCATATAAAATGGCAATGCCTCTTGCTTGCAGTCTTATATATACGAGAAAAATATAATACAAAGGTATTTTCCAGGCCTTATTCAAGACTTATTTAAATGTAACTGAAACTCGCTGCCTCTATGCAAGCATCCGAACAACGATCCCTTCGTCATGCAACTGATTTCTGATAAGATATCATGCAGTAAAACAGGTAGCAAAATTACTAGTCGACAGTACTCATATATTGAAAATGCCCTCAATTTTAAACACATTAGCCCTAGAGTGAAGTGAGGTACTCGTGTTGACTCAACACTCAGCAGTCCTTCTACACAATTGTTCGGAATGCGCGACGCAGAGGCGACGGAGCGACGACGCGGCTGACAAATGTGCAAACTCATCAGAGACTCGGTAACGTCGTAATGTGCATGACGACTAACACTGCAGACGGACGGAGTGGCCGAGATCACAAATGTATGTTGGCGCAAGTGACGCAGGAATTGCCCTATCGAATTGATTGTGCGATATGTGCGCTTGCATTTATTAATAAATATACATACAGTATTACTCTATGAATACAACTTAGTGACTTCATGATATATGGATAGCACTAGGATTATGGTATAAGCTTCGTTGCCAAAAACATATGCGACAATAAAGAATCAATTAAGTATACTACCTTTGTAAGCAAAACGCCATGCCTTTCAAACAAAGAAAAATGCTTATATGATGGTATCGATATAGTTTTTTTTTTTTAATGTTAAATGGGCTTGCGTTTGACCGTCGCCTGACCCCATGAGGAGTTATAACGGGGCCGAGGATGTAGCACGCTTACCCAGAAAAAGCCTATTCACTCTGGCCTTGAATAAATCTAGGTTATAGGTGTCGGGAAACACAGACCTCGGAAGAGAGTTCCACTCCTTTGCTGTTCGTATAAGAAACGATGAAGCGAAACGTTGTGTCCGGGTACGCGAGATGTCGACAACGTATGGGTGGAAATTCTCCCGGCGTCTTGTGTTTCGATGGAGAAACGGGGATGGAGGAATTAGATTGATCAATACTGTAGCACACTCTCCAAAATATATCCTATAGAAGACCGACAAACACGAAACCCTACGCCGATGTTCAAGGCTCGTTAATTTCGCCTCAGTTAGTGAAACATCACCGACTAGTCTCCTAGCACGACGGTCTATTGAGTCAAGGGCCTCCAGCTGGTATTTGGCAGATCCATCCCAGAGGTGACAGCAGTACTCGATGCACGAACGGACTTGTGCTTTGTACAGTTGCAATAACTGATCCGGCGTAAAGTACCGCTTCACCTTACAGAGGATGCCTAACTTTTTTGCAGCGGTTTTGACGAGAGAGTTACTTCTAAAGGTGAAAGTATTCAGTAATATGACCATATTTTACGATAGAACCAACTCTGTACTTATCATCATAGGTACGGTATACGAAAAAATAACGTTTTGATATATTTTAATTAAGCAGTATTGAAACAAGAAATAGATGTTTATTTCGTCATTTCAGTGTTGGTCTCAAAGTAGAAGATTACCATATTCTCATTCATACCTACAAGTATTTCCCTCGTTCAACGAGTCATCCTGTTTAATAAAAAATAAACTGAATATTAATGTTGGTGTTTCCAGAGAAAGCAAATTTAAATTAAATATATAAAACCGCTTCACTAATTTCTCATACGCGTATTCAGTGTCACATTGTAATGACATAGGTATAAAAAGACGACAGCTCCTTGGCGTGTGGCTGACTCCGGGCGAGGTGAGCATGTAGCTCATTGAACGATAAAATATGATGTGCAAAACATGGCTGTTGCAACAATGTTGCTAGCCCGTCTGGCGTCCGCTGTCTGTTACATAGCTCATTTACAGCTCAGTCACTCGTACAAGGGAATTCCAGTTTTAATATACAGCATATTAAAACTGTACAGTTCCGAATTTTAATATAAAAACTATATATATAAAATTCAAAGTCCTGACTGACTGACTGATTGACTTATATATCAACGCACAACCTAAACCGCTGGTCCATGAAATTTAGAGGGTATATTCGTTGTGAAGAGTAGGTATCTACTAAGGGTTTTTTGAAATACCACCCCTAAGGGGGTAAAATAGGGGATGAAAGTTTGTATGAAAGTCCGTCAGTTTCGAAGTGAGGATCTTCAAATTTTGTGTTTAGGCTGAAGATTAAAAATTCCACTCTCGAAGCGGGATGAAATTGTTTTGTTTTATTGTTGTAGAAAAATATGTCATTTGTTTCCTGTAGGCCACGTGGGCGAAGCCGCGAGTAGATGCTAGTTAAGTATATACATCTAATACATATAAAAATGTACGTTTGTCTGTTTGCAATGTATGCGTTCGTATTTCATCCAAATTCGATTAAAATTTTGTGAGTTGTTATGCACAGGCAGGACATAAAAAGAGGCTTTGCAAAGCAGGCTGTGGATGAGCATACGATATACGTGTGTTCAAGTTTGAAAACTTTTCTCTTTATCTTAATATTTAAGAAACAAGTTGCTTTCTTCTTGTCCTAGTAGAGGGTAAAGCTTTAAGAAAAGGAAACATTAGCAGCCAAAGAATCTAATAGATCATAGGGTAAGATTAAGAGGGCTGTGTTTAAAGCTGTAACGTCAAGGAAACGCGGCCCACGGCTGACACTCGACAAATGACTAAATTGCCTCGGAACCAATAACGGTAATTTATTTTATGGGAGATAGTGTGACTTGCAGGGTGACCAACAAAACAACAGGTTTTGTGGAAGCTTAAAGCTTAAAAAACATTGTAAGTACAAGTATTTTTTTGTTGGTGATATTACCGGTTGCCGTTATGTGTACTTATAGGATTTCGCTACGCTAAGCAAACGTCCATAGCATGGAAAAGAAATATGTCAATCCTTATGACACTTTCCGAGAAAGAAAAAGACGCATATACACAATTTTGACGTGAGTCAATAATATTTTCGACTAAGAGCATATATAAATTCGGGTGCTCATGTATGATTCCGTATTTTACTGAAAATTACGATCGTGCAAATAAAACTACAAAAGTGTATGTTATAGACATTGTCACTTGTTCCGTGAGCAAATGTTATGTGGTTCTTCTTTTACCTACATACAATTCTTTGGTTTAATGAGTTAAATGAGAAAGCGCCATGATAAGAGCATTTATTATTATTAGATTACGGATGTGACTATAACATGAAGCTGTAAATAGTAGAATAGATATAAAAATCAGTAAGTATTACTTAATTACATGAAAAATATAAATATGTATTTTCTAATTGAAGAATTATTCTATAAATTAAATATAATAGTTGTCATAAACAGTTGTCAAACAATCTTTTAAAAACATGGTCACCCCAATTATCATCGAATATCAGAGATTTCATCACGTTAGTAGATTCTTCCATTCATATATTCTATCCGAATTGGATTTTGTAATAAGTACCTACCTTATAATCCAAGATAGGATCTTATTAAACTTCCAGTGAATTTACTTATCTACCTTATAATATATTCTTGGTCATGCAAAAGAATTAAATATTTAGAAATATTTCTTGTGAATTAACAAATATAAAATGAAGATACGTAGCTTTATTTATCTTTTTATTTTATAAAAAAGCTTTCGGTAAATTATAATTTTATTCGCTTGACAAACATAAATTTATCAGTTGAATCGTCTAGCAATTCCATCGCAGATAAGTTTAAGTGACTACAAAAATTAAATAAAGTACATATTTCTTTTCCTTTTTATGTATGTCTGCCTACGATAAGGGACTGCGATGCAGCTTATTATATTCAACGATTGTGCGATTGTCAGATGTGAATGTAAAGGGCCTTATTAAGCGATGTCCTTGTGCAAATGATTGATGAAGAGTGTCCAACAGGTACACACAGGCATTTGCTGAAAAATCATGACTCAGAAACCGCCAGTGGGCTCAGTTTAAGATCACATTAATAACGAAAAATGACTGATCATTGGGTTATTGTGTGTAGCCGTTTATTTGTTTTTGGAGAATTATTTAAGATTGATGTGCCGAAATGAGGTGATCCGAATTTGTGGGATGTTACACTGCCATAGTATAATATACTTATTTTTTTAAAACTAGCGTAAATCCCGCCTGATCGTAACGTGTCATCGCTATATGGACGCTTGCAGCACACTGGGGATCACTCACGCGCTACCAACCCTTCTCCCCTCCCCAATAAGCTCTGGCGACATTACTCTCGCGCAGAAACTACGGCGGCAAACCTGCCGAAACTACGACCGAAACCGAAACTGCATTCGGGAGTTCTCGAAACCAGTTTCGGTCGGGGTTCTGATGGTAAGCAGTTACCGTTGCCTATGGACGTTTGCAACACCAGGGGTATCACTAGACCCTAGCGACCTCACCAGTCGAGTTGCTCTTTGAGCTAAATAAAGCTATGCTCTACCTCTTCTATCTCTCATTCTTCTCTCATTTGCTATACGTATTACTTATAGTGAATGATTTCGGAAAGCAGAAAATCCCACAGATACACACAATAGAAAATAATCGCAGCAAAGTGGAAATAAATAATTAATAATAAACGTATGTATCGATCAGTTCGCAGCTCCCGGCAGCGCGCTGCACCCGTCACTGGTTCTGTGTACAGAGCTGACATGTTGTATTTATTTTACTCGTTGTTTATTTGTGCAGAATAGCCTCGCAGCGCGGACTGTGGGGAAGTCGTAGTCGTCTAAATACTCAATAATTACATGCCATATACGGTATGGTTGGTCTGGCAGGGTTGGAAATTTCCAATGGAAATACTCGCTAAGATAGCGAAGAACACATGCACGCGTTTATGAAATGCATAAAGATATCTGAAAACTTTATCCAACAGAAGAGAGTATGCAGGTGCAAGGAGGATGACACCTCCATTTAAAAGGGAAGATCTTCCGCCAGGCTGGGACATAGTGCCTGGTGACCGCAGTCCAAATGTACATGTCGGACACTTGTTTGTATGCAGATTCTCGAGAAAATTTCGTAAGCGCGATTCAGGGGAATGTGGTTCCACGCCATCTATAATTCCGTGTGTTATTTCCGTATCTCAGTGTTACTGATAGATGGCTGATAGATGTCGCTACAATAGTATAAAGATGACCTATACAGGGTGGAAATTTTCAGGGACAGTCACTTCGCAGACCATATTTGCGTTGCTTCAACCCTTACTGACCCGTCTAAAATTTCCCTCTGTATATTTCTCCATATTCTTACATTTACACACACTGGTAGGACAATTTGAAATAATATAACATTTCAAAAATCAAGTACAATTCGTGTAATTTTTTAAATGTAAGGATCGTAAATTTCTTGTTATTTTTTCCTAATGCGACACCCCTAGCCTAGCTGGGTCTTCACACGCCCTAAACGTCACCGTCTGGACACAAGTTAATGGCAGGCCATCATTCCGTCCGGGTCTAATGCGAATCGCGACGGAAAAAGAAACAAGTGCGCAAATTGTTTTAAATGGGCAGGTAGGCCCACGCCCGCCTGACCTACAGACAGCCTGTTATTGCCCAAAACGAAAAAAAATACTTTTTAGGAGTCCGTATGTACTTTAAAGAAATTTTACTACCGCTGGCTGGTAATAAAAATGAACGTGCCATTGCTTGTTTGGATTTCCAATACAAATATTATTTAAAAAAATATTTTAATAAAATTTTAGTAAGGTCATCAAGTAAATTAAAATTCTCTCTTATGAAAAAAATATTGCCTGATATAGCTTAGTATAAAAATATACACATTGGTAATAAAAAAGTACAGTAAAACATATTTTTATGCAATTGTATTTTAATGGAACTTTCCAATATTTATGAGAAATTTTTATTTGTTTTTTAAGCACAAAACCAACTCACACTTGACCGCTTTTGAAGTTTTACAACTCAAGCAAGGTTAAAGATATTATTTACTCCGAACTAATTAGTCACGTCAAAAGCGAAATGGAGATATAATAATTCATTTTGTAGTTTTTTTTTTCTCTTGCCAATATTATGATGGACTAGTTTATTTCGTTTTTGTGAAGTGAAATGATTATTTAAATATACACTTACGGGTTCTGTGCCTCCATGGTTGTACTTGCCGAGTCCTTCGCCCTTCGACCAGCCCATTTTCTCCAACAACTTGAAGCCTTTGTTCTCTGGTTCTATAAACCTGCCAAAAATAACATGAACATTGTGGGCGGGGTCAAAGACGCGACGTTTTTAGACGTGCTTTTATGAGGAGTTAGAGAAATAATTCATAAGAATGTTCAAGAATTTGATGGTTGTGTTTTTTGTTAGTTTAGAGTTATTTTCTCGTAACATAAAGTTTATGAGCGGTTTGCATAACGATTTCAAAACGCATTGGATCTTATCATTCTATACAAAAGACGTTAAGCGCCTGTTACTATGTAGACAACGGCAAGCCAGGATTAGTATATTTTGGTTATCATTAAAAGGATTTTGGATAAAATAAAATTAATCTTTATGACGGTTTTATTGCGAGGGATCCTGAATGGGAAGCCTTTTTTGTGAATTCCAATAATAAATATTGATTATTAAGGTAGAGGCGTAATTATTTATAAAGGAAGAGCAACATATCGGAACACGACTTCAAAGGAGCTAAACCTAACGTTTCTAAAAATCCATTTCTATTTGCAATAAGGTTCATTTTAGGAAAACTTGATCCAACATGCTTTGGTGATGTGCATGAGTGCAAATCTTGCGGATTCAGTACCCCGAGTGTGAAGAATTGACGTTAGTAAACGCTTACTAATGCGTTTGCGTTTACGACACTTCTCTATAGGAATTGGCACAGCGCCTCTAGCGGAATACACATGGTACTAATTTCTGCCATTCAAAAATTTATAGTTAACGCAAACGCATTAGTACAGTAGTACCCAACTGATATGGCGAGTCGTGAATCTTCGTTCGCACAGAAAATAAAGTATTACCACGAAGATTAACGAAAGAATGCTTAAAACTTACAATCAACCTTAGATCACTACTATAAGGTTCATAATACACTGCAGCTGTTAGTTCCGTCTCACTCGCAAGTCACGGCCCTCGCGCACGGCGCGCGCTAACATGGCGGCAGCTGCGGACCAATAGCATTTCCCGCGCTTTGAAAATGCATCTTCTGCGCAGGTACATTATTAACGTCAATTCTTTACACTCGGGGTACAAGGATGTAAAGTTATGAGTTAACGGATTTGCCAAAAAAAGAATATAGTAACTAGAATAAATAGATTTTCGTTCTGGATTTGTTGAATACGGATCATTAGTCTGACTATTCATTAGTGTCTATGAAGGTCTATTTGAATTAATACAATATTAATTTCAATACATTAGGTTTTTAAAATCACGGTATCGCGATAGTTAAATCGACGCACACCTCTCATCAGCCTTTGCTGCTGACACTAAACACTTTTTCACATTTCGGCCCTTAAAATGATGAGTCAGAGTGTGACATCGCCTAATTTTTATCCCTAGAAACACAATAAATGTAGGTAGAGTAACGACTTTTTGGCGGGAACTTGCAGTGACGTTGCGTTTTCGTTTTATTTTCATAAATTCGTTTATATTGAGTTTTATTGCATGTTATCGATGGTATTTTATCCAATAAAGATCATGTGCACCAGTGAAATGAAATGAATTATGTGTATCGTGACTTTTCAAGTTGTCTCAAAAAGTCCATGAAAAGTTTTAGTACAATGACCACCATTTTACAGTATTACCAGTATTTATATACTCTGAGGTATTACCCAACTTATATGGCGCGTCGTGAACCTTCGTTCGTACAGAAAAGAAAGTATGGCCCCGAAGATTAACGAAAGAATGCTTAAAACTTATAATCAACCTTAGATCACTATTATAAGGTTCATAATACACTGCAGCTGTTAGTTCCGTCTCACTCGCAAGTCACGCCCCTCCGCACGACGCGCGCTAACATGGCGGCAGCTGCCGACCAATAGCGTTTCCCGCCCTTTGAAAATGTATCTTCTACGCAGGTACATCGGCAAGCCATATTAATTGGGTACTGTACTAAAATATGAATTTGGACGGTGACTGACAGTGCACACTATGTAAAAGTGATATAATATAACATAACTATATGAAAGTGATAAAATTGATGTATGCGACTGAAGGACTTAGTATTCACAGTCATGAACAAATAAAAAAAAAGGTAAACTAACGTGTCCACATCACTGCTCTTTGTTTTTTCTGAATGATGCGACGAGCCCACGGTCTCGCGTCGAACTTGTGCTCTGTCGTTGTAGGCCGTCTCTTCTATGGCTAGCGGCTTCGGAGCGTATTTGTTCTTGAGCCGCGCCAGTTCCAGCTGATGTTGCTTCTGGACGCTGCAGGTGCGTGTGTACGCGGCTTTAGTATCTTTCTCTTGGGCTGTAAGGAAATAACTTATATGTTTTTGTTACAAATAATGGTGCATGGGACACTAGATTGTTGATTCTATAGCGCCGTTCCGGGTTAAGTGTAATGGCTAAATAATTATCGAAAGCAGAATTTATGGTATTGTATACAGATTTCGCTTTAGGGTTAAAATGCCTGTACAACCAAACGTTTCAAACTTTCAAAATTACGTTGCAACTGCAACGTTTATGTCGCTCTTTACATGTTAGTTGTAATTTCAGTATCCTTGAAGTTTTTAAATAAGAAACATCTATAATTTCATTAATAGATATTATGGATATTCAATAAAATTCAAGATGATAGCACTCCGTACATCTTTTAGGTCCTTCGAGACGGTTTGAGCGATCTTACACAATCCAGATAATAGATCCAGCACAGACCTAGCATGCTTTGGACCAGCTATCGATGAAGTATCGAGTATTCAATCCAGGGATTATTTTATGTGAACTTGTTTTCAATTAGGGATCATTTTATGGGATAATAATATTCTATCCCCTATTTATAGCTTCAATGGCGAATATAGTAACCGGCAAACTTCTTGGCACAAAAAGTGGTCAGGTGCGGGGACCAGATAATACATTAAAATTATCTACGAGTACATTTATGTTGCTCCTCAGTGTACCTGTGCAAACCATTCCCCACTACGTGCAAATTGTACCAAGAAGTTTTCTGGGATCTTTACTTGTCAGAATACAAGTGCTTACGTGTTTATGTACTCACTTTCCAAAAGGAGTCCCGGTTCACAATGTCCACATGTGTCATTACCTGGATGTATGTGACATAATAGTTTTGTTTCACCCAATTGTATGACACTGCCGTGCATTATCTGGGAAGTAACATAATTATGTAGTTGCAATCCTGTTTATATAATAAGTTAATGGGATACTTTACGGATATGTAACACTCAATCAAGTCGCAATGACTGAACGGATTTGGATGAAACTTGGCACATTTATACTGTAAAGATTATAGGACTTACAGGATTCGCTTTATCCCTATTTTCCTTTATTCCTCTGGATTGCAGATAAAATTTCGAGGTGGAAGCTAGTTTCAAATAAGTGACTTGCAGAGAAATCAAACAAGCAAGCAAGCAAGTGATGGTGTAGACAGTGGAAAAGCCTTTTCCTGACTCGCTATTGGCTTCAGCATGAAACTTGTAGCAGCTAGGCGATACTGCAAAGTAGCTTAGAGCCACAAACACCCGTAATTAACCATACAAATCTTTACATAGATAACGACTTATTCTGACTGGCAACTGACCACTGGGGTTAAAACATTGTTGAATATACGATTCCTTATTTTAGAAAATTCCTCCCCAGAGGTAAAAGGGGATCATGTACTGATAATAATGAAATCTTACCTCCATAGGGTTGCTGACAACTTGACTCTCAGACATTCGATTGCCGTTAAGTATGGACCCATTCTTAGAGCCGAGGTCTGTCGCCACGTAAGTACTCCTCTCGGTGTCATATTTGACATCCAAATGATTCTGGATATGGACATAATTTAGATTAGTTAAAAATATAAATCTATTATTTTTTGGTCTTTTGAAAACAATCACTAGATATACAGGTAATACCTATAGTAGAGGCACTAGCGAAATAAGTTCAATGGAGCTTCAATTTCACAGATTTTGATAAAAACGTGGTTCATGAAAAAAAAAACTGAGCCGGGAATAGAAGGCGTTTTTTTTAAACATTGTAATTAATAATAATAATAATTCCTAATTTCATGATGGCCTCTACAGAGCATCTTATGGTTCGAACGCATCAGAAAAATCATCATCAATTATTTCGTACCCTAGAAACATTGTGATCTCTAATGACGATAGTGTGGTGGTCCCCCTCTCTGCCGAGGGTGCCGCCATCTTTGGTGATCAGGAACAGGCTGCCCACCTTCAGCTTGGGTAGGTTTGTTTCTCGCACGATGATGCGCATGCATGGTGGATGATGCTTGGCTATGCTTTCTGAAACAATATCATATAGAAAAGTGGTTTTACTAATAGTTAAATCTGGTCTAATACTGTTCAACTAGTTTGCAGTATAATACAGAGATCATAATAACATGCACATGGTGAAGGTAACATTTGACTGTTTTACAAAAATCTTAAACTGACTTCAAAGTACACTAAGAAGACAATGGGACCAAACGGGAAGCGTACCCTTTCAAATAAAAAAATAATTTTCCAAATCGGTTAATAAATGACGGAGTTATGAGGTAAAAACAAAAAAAAACAACAAAAAAAAACATTCGAATTGAGAACCTCCTCCTTTTTTTGAAGTCGGTTAAAAAAGGTAGGTAAGCTGTGTCAAGATTTTGGTCCCCAAACTACTAATTAATTATGTAACAATTATTAAACAAACATAAATTAGTCTTGTTCCATATTTTATGGGTTCTGGATTAGGCATTTTTATATTTATTAAAATCATCTGCAAAGAAGTGGAAAATACAAGAGTAAAAATCTTGAAACACAAATCTGTTTTGTCACAGGTTTCATATCACATTAATATTTTGTTTTAAGAATGCAAAAAGTAAAAGCAGTAGTTATGATAATT
Organism: Polyploca ridens; assembly: GCA_951394255.1. NCBI lineage: Eukaryota > Metazoa > Arthropoda > Insecta > Lepidoptera > Drepanidae > Polyploca > Polyploca ridens. The sequence goes on from OX596261.1 coordinate 5,781,732, forward strand.
TTACCATCATCACTAGCCGTAGAAGTGCTAATTTCTGAAGCATCATCTTCATCTGATATTTCAATAGCTTCACTATCACTTTCACTGCATTCCCCATCCTCTAACTCTGCATCTTTGCTTTCTACTACTTTCACAACATCTTCATTTCCTTCTTGTTCCTCAGAAGGAGATACATCTTTCTCTTTTTCACTAACAACTTCAGTCTTTATTGCATCTTGATCTTTATTTTCAATCACAGGCTTCTTTTCAATTACAACTTTTGGCTTCTTGACAATCTTCCTGCGTTTTCGCTTGCTTGCTTGTTCATCTTCTTTGTCCTGTAATAATATGTGTATTTTGGTATTGTGAAGCAACTTGTGAACATTTTATTTACCTAAGGCGGATTGGCCTCGGAGTGAAACCTGAGATAAGTTTTTCGTCAGGTTATCTATGGCATCTTCTTTTTTCTTTTCCTGAAAGATTAAAAAATAATTAATTATCTGGCAGCTCACCTTGGAGAGCAGGAGGGTGGTTTTGCTACATATATTTAAGAGCATGTTGAACTAAAATTTTAAAATGATTTCTTACTAACTGTCCCCCGCATTCCCGGGATGATTATTTTGTTCTAATGGAATTTATGTTTTTCCACGTATGAAAATATACCATTTCCTCTCCATCACAAAATTGATCAAATAGTTGAAACAAAGCAAACACTTAAGAAAAATGACGCATCATCTTCAGATGGGCCAATTGGCGCAGTTGCTCAAGATTTCACCTATTGCACCACAGGTCGTGGATTCAATTCCCACACAGAAGCATGAACATGTCTGTATGTCCTGAGTCTGGGTGTAATTATGTATATTATTACAAACAAAAAGAAGTATATGTAGTGCATCAGTATGTCTGGTTTCCATAGTACAAGCTCTGCTTAGTTTGGGATCAGATGACCGTGTGTGAGGAATGTCCCAGGATATTCATTATATTTAATATAAAATACATAATTTCTGTATAATTAAGTATTTAGTAGTTAAAGTAATGCACACCATTCTATGTTTTTTGGCTTTTCTCTTCTCATAAGCAGCTAGTTTAGCATTAGCATCAACAGCACTTGGGTCAGGGTAGGAGTGGAAAACAAATGTTTTCTTCTCCTCCGAGTAGTAGTAATAGCACCCTGTGTCTGAGTGGTAATACAGGCCTAGTTCCTGTAAAGGGACATTTCAATATTATATACACAACAACTAAGGTGTTTTTAAGGGACAGTTGGGTGTGGATCGAGGTCAGTGGGCTTAGTACGAGTTTATTTGCCTTATCTAACGCCATATGAATTAGAGTTAACATTAATACAATCAAATAGGTTCACACAAGCCTACTGGTACACAGACTGCCACCGGCATCAATGCCATCCAGGAGAAACATTTGTGTGCATGAATATCGCAATATTCGCAATGAATCTGTTTGTTTATTCTGGTTGCAAAAATCTGTTGCATTATGGTATTACCAAATTGTATAACTTATAATGTTGGCAGGAACTAAAAGTATATTTTATTCAAATAATTATGCTTTTACAAGTAATAATATGTACACTGATATACATACAGCTTATATATATATAGCTTATTTTTTTATACCACTAAGGTGGCAAACAGGCACTTGCGCATTGCCTACCCTATATGTACCTATATAACTATAGGGAAACTGACAGAGTGATGGGCCAGTTGGTGTGGTTGGTTAAGATTCTACCTACCTATCACACCGCTGGTTGTGGGTTCAATTCCCACCCAGATCATGCATTTGTGTGCATGAACATGTCTTTATGTCCTGATTCTGGGTGTAACAAAAAGTATTTTATGTAGTATATCAGTTACCTGTAATCCGTAATTATTCTTATAAGCCAACCTTTCTGTCTGTGTATTAGCTACTGTTATAAATAATGAACAAAACAATAGTTGACACTCGAAAGTCTACAATTTTAAGTTAAGATATACTTTGTAAAAAAAATAGTTAAGGACTGTATGTTGTCAGAATAAAATAAAAATAAAATCTGGTTTCCATTATACAAGTTCTGCTCAGTTTGGGATCAGATGACCGTGAGTTAGGAATGGCACAGGATATTTATTTATTATTTAATAAATAAATGCGAAGGTGACTTTGTTTGACACCTCTTGATGCCTCAAGTCCACAACCAATTATGATGAATTTGAAACATGGGCAGATTGTCATTAACAAATAATAATTACCAATAACTCACAGAATTATAATAGTACCCAGTTTTATAGTCATAGTACATCCCAGCTGATTCTACATAAACCATTCCAGACTGTTGCATAGCACTTTGTGCTACTTCTTTTACTTGTTCTGCTATACTCTTCTTTTCTTCTCCATCTTCTTTATTTATATCCCATCCGGATTGTATATTTTTCATTTGGTCATCTTTATCTGTATCCAGTACTTTTGAGCTTACTACTTTAGAATTATCTGTGCTTGGTATTTTAGAATTATTATCAGTTTGTGTTGATGAATTTTTAATCAGATGTTTATTTGTAAAACTGTCTGATTCACATTTAGATTCATATTTCGTGTTTTCTGTGGACTCATTATGATTTGTTATATTTTGGAGTGGATCCTGTAAAAATATGATTTATGTGTGTAATAAATAAAACCATCATCCATGTTCTCATCACATTCTCATTGTACAAAAAGAAATTTTGAAGTATAAAGTATAGAGTAAATTTAACAATTATACTAACCACTTGTTTTAATTTATGTTTTAACTTCTTTATTACGGAGTTCTTTCTGTTTATACACTGTTTCATTTTTAAAATAATTTTCATAATATCAGGTCTGTATTTCAAAGAAATGCGAAGTCTCCTCATATTAAAAGGAGACCTTTTCCGTGGCTCACATTTAAATGACTCGGTCATCATTGTACTTTGGAATCAACTGCCTATAATATGTTATACTTTAAATATGTTTACGTTACGTGAAAGCTGACTTTCATAAATAAAATCTAGGCTAGATTGTTTTCTGTTTCCGACTCCAGTATTATATATTAGTTTATGTTTCCGATTGTCTAGATTTTTGAAATACAATATAACCTCAAAATAAATTCTGTCAGTAACTCAGAATCTATCACTACTGTCAATGTCAATCACAAACTACGGGTACATTCCGAAATGGTTAATATCGATCACAGCGATCACAGCAATAATTTGCGTACCGAATTAGATATCACGCTTATGATAGCTGAGAACTATCAATAATGAATTATGTTACTAGGTATGCAAAATCGCTTGAAAGTTTGTAATAGTAGAGCAATTATGTATACAAATACACTAGTTTTTGTTTCATTAAAAAAACCCAAGTAGTTATGATTTTACAGACATTTGAAATTTCCCTAAATATCGAGGCCCACTAGCAGTCACCTGACCCCAGTGTGACGTCATCTTGCAACGCTCTGCTCACTTGCGTTAGTCGCCAGCGGTCCTTGCGCTATAATATTAGGGGAAAGTGTTTTGTTTCATCCGTGAATTATTCTACTGTTACGTTCATAGTGTGTGTATTCTTAATTAAGATCATTACAATACAAAAAAACCTTTATTAAATCATGAAGGATTGAAATAGATAGTTATACTTATAGTTGCCCATTAATTTATCGACGAATAGTGATTCCGTTGCCGCTAAAAAGCGAGGAGTAAGTAAGAATGCACATGCTTCCTGTGTGTGAATTTGTTTTTTTTTTGCATTATTTACCTAAAATAATTAATTTTAAGTAGGTACTTACCAAACCTTTTCCCCCTTATTAATAAATAAGGTGTAAGTCAGTCTTATAACACCCAGGTATTAAGATAGCTCCAGCCCTTTTTGTTTATATGACATTAGAAAGTGACGGATATATTTAAATCCTAGGTATATTTATACTTGACTTACACCTTATTTATTAATAAGACGGTTTAAGTTTACGTTATAGATAATAAATAAGTAGTAATGTTTTATATGTACCTCTATACTATACTATACTCTTGTTATACGGGCCAGTTGGCGCAGTTGGTTAAGGTTCACCTTACGCCCCGCAGGTCGTGGGTTCGATCCCACACAGGACATGCATTTGTGTGCATGAACATGTCTGTATGTCCTGAGTCTGGGTGTAATTAATTATGTATATTAAGTATGTATTTACAAATAAAAAGTAGTTTATGTATTATATCAGTTATCTGGTTTCTATAGTACAAGCTCTGCTTAGTTTGGGATCAGGATGACCGTGTGTGAGGAATGTCCCAGGATATTTATTTATTTATTTTTATAGTAACCGTCTTCGCATGCGGATTAAACATTTGACACAGTTGGTTCCGGCCTCCTATCTTACGTAGTAACAACTATTTAGTAATCTGTGTCCTAACCTCCGGAACGGCTGGACCGATTTTAAGGAGACTATCACAGGTAGATAGCGTATGTTATAAGAAGGAACTTAGGCTAATTTTATTTTAGAAAAATAATAACGGGGTTCCGCGCAAAAAATTCAAACTGTAGGTACGCGCGGGTGAAACTGCGGGGGTACCAAATGCACACTATAAATGAATAATGTGTAGATAGCAGACTCTCACTATACTGACGATCTTCAAAACAATAAGCCTTGATTTTATCTCTAAATTAACACTCCGCCCCGCCGTTTTACCTGCGCCCTCTTTTTTACCCACTGGATGGAGGGATGGAATTTCTAAAATCCTTTCTTAGGCTACAAAAGGAACTAATGTCTTCCAATTTTTAACCGACTTCAAAAAAAGGAGGAGGTTCTCAATTCGAATGTATGTTTTTTTTTTTTTTTTTTTTTTTTTGAGTTAATAGAGACGTAGTAAAATCCTCCCCTTAAAACATTATTACCCCTTTTTGCCCTACTAGGGGTCGATTTTCGCGAAACCCAAAAACACGTGTTTCTTTATTTTTATACGATGTATTAAAACCGTGTTTCAAGTTAATCGGACCGCGCGGTAGGTTTATTCCATACAAACTTTAACACCTCCTAAACCCCCTTTTAGGGGTAGTTTTAAATATCTAATAATGAGAAGCTGTATTATTTGATTAGATAAGTAATAGTACTAAGTTTCAAATTTATAAACCCAAGGAATAAGATTTTTTAAGAGAAAAAGACCGCGACGGACTGAGCGAGCGTTGAAACATGACGTCACACGCACCAAGTTCCGGGCGGTAGAATACCGCGTCGCGCGCTCATTTAAAAATTCTATATCTCGGAAAGTAATTGTCGTATTGAAATAATTCTTTCACATATATTTTTTATTTTCTACAGAAAATGCGATGAGCTAAAATTCAAAATTAGTGAACATTCTTCATTCGGAACGCCCGTTATCGCGCTCACAGTATTCAAAACAGAACATTTGAGAATTTAATTAAAATCTGAATTATCAATGCACTGGGACTCCTTATATCTTTTATAAGTTGACTCGCAAAAAGGAATATCTGCTTTTTTTATTTTTCTCTCATAAAATCATAAAAAGTATCTTTGCCAAATAGAAAACCAAGAATCTTATTAGATTTTTGCCGTCACTTTTGACAGCGCTCACGGTGATATCAGTTTAGGGCATGGTCGGTGTGAGCGCAAGATGGCGCATGTCATGACGTCATCTATTACGTTTCACGGGACATCGTTATCTGTGATTATTCAATTCGGTACGGGTTTAAGCACGCTCAAATCGATTACAGCGGTAATTCGGAATGCAGCCGATGTCAATCAATTATTGTTGTTTGTCTTATTCGCCAAAAGGCAGGCAAAGGTCTAATCTATACAGACATGTCTTAGTTGGTGTCAGGGCTATTTTCCAACATACAATAATATTCTAATAAAGATTCGGTTGCCAAACTTACATATTTATAATATAACCACAGGCATATAAGAAGGCATATACAGGTGTTGTTTTGGTCGGCGACAAGCGACCCAGGAGCGGTAGTACAAAATATATATTCCCCAAAAATGGACTTAATTCCATTAAATACTGTAAATATGTTGAGAAATACCTTATTCAATTTGAAATAAAATTACCGCAAAGTATGGTTACTAGGCACGTGCACAGACTAGAGCTAGGCACAAGCCGCCATCGCCCCACCCCTTTACTCCCTCGTACTCCCGTTGAGTATTATGTCTACACTTTAGCTTATTACATGATTTTCAAAATTTTAATTTTTTAATTTTTATTATTTAAAAAAAATAAAGTATTTTTTTAATATTTTTTTTAGGACCAGTATCTATTGTATTATCGACCCTGAGTTGCTCGTCGCTGACCAAAACAACGACCTGTATTATGTCGGTGAATATTACTTGACACTGGCAAAAATAAGTACTCATAAAAAGGATTTGGTTGCCAAACTTAAAACTAAGAAGATTTTATTTTTCGTAAAATAAATTAATACTTTTAGCAAATTATTTTATGTTACTTATTACTTTTTAAAACTATTATATTATTGTAATACTGTTTGGAAAATAATCATTGTCATCAAATTCAATTATTATTTAATGTCAATAAAAATAAAATGTGTATATGGCATTTCTGCTGCTTTAGGTCGGCCGCATACTATAAGAAATTTTCTGTCAGAAATTTTCGGACGCCCGCCGGAGGGCACTTTCCCCATACATTTTGTTCTAGACCCCGCATACTATCCGAAAATTCTGACGTAAAAATGTATGAGCAAGCGAATTTCTGACAGAAAATTTCTTATAGTATGCGGCCGGTCTTAACCGACGAGTATTATCTAATATCACTCTCGTAATCTCGTTTCATCATTACTAGCGTTATTCAACAGAAAAAGCTATATAGACCGTTTTTAACTACGATAAACCTAATTTAACACCGGGCAATATTCGATATTAATAAAACTGTGATTTGATGGCGTACGGTTTCAGATACTGTGGTGCGGAAGGCGTACCTACAGGTGTAAAGGAATTCAAGCGAATATATTATTAATGCTGTTTTTAATCCTCGGGCTAGAAAAATATCAATATTTTGTGAATGATCATAATAAAATAAGACTTGATTTTTGAATCATATTTGATTGAGACACGCGATGACACAATAGTGGGCTCAAATATGGTCAATCTCCTTTAGGGATTATATTATATTTTTATAATTTTCGGTCGATCGTTCATCTATTGAGGGTCGTTCATCTTTTGGTGCCACTACCCTACGCTTCGAACATAGAACCTGCTCCTTTTTTTGAAGTCGGTTAAAAATAGCAGCTTTTGCATATAGTTTCTGAAGAAATGTTTTTCGCATTCTGAGTTCTCCGTATCTGAATCTTGATTAAGATTCTTTGAATCTTAATCAGTGTGAAGAGGTCACATTAAATCTATAACCATCGTGAGATGTGTCGTTCATACTGTGAACTGATAATGTATCTGTACAAGATATTATTTTTCTATCTTAAAATATTTTTCATCAGTCATGGTCGATTTATGGACACCTCTGTCTTTTAGCTTTACTTGCACTCCCTTACTTCTTTTTGATATTTCCAAACACTGATCATTATTTTCAAAACTTAAAGGATCTTCTATTTCTCTTTCGTCTTCACAGCAAGCAATAAATACCTCTTCACATTTTACAGTTAACGTCGAAGTAATGGGATCTTCGTCGTTGCTTAACAGTTTCTTGACATATTTTATTTTCTTACGTTTTTGTACTGCAGATCTTTCAGGTTTATCTTCCTTTTCTTGTTGACATTTGAATTTGTGAGGAACTGTACCCTTTTTAAGTTTAATATTTCCCCCAACTAGCTTATATTTAACATAGTTCTCCATATCAAGCTCAATCTGAAACGAGAAATAAACTCATTGGCCAGACTTCTAAGCGAGCAGAGCTGCAAGCACAGGCTAGTATAGAAAACGAAGGGTAACGCAAAACAGTTGAAATGTCCTCAAGATATGTAGATATAAGCATAAAATAACAAAAAAAAATGTGAATAAGTTTGGGCAACAAAAGTTTTTCACCTGTGGCCTTATTTTATATTTATACCAAACTAGCTGTTCCCCGCGGTTTCACTCGCGTTCCCGAGATAAAAAGTAGCGCTATAAACCTCACGGAGCCCGAGACCTTTCCAACAAATGCAAAACCGTGGAAATCGGTTCGTGCGTTCTGGAGTTATAGCGTCAGGAAGGAAAACCCGACTTATTTTTATATAGTAGATAAGATTCTTGTTATTATACCAACAATCTTATGTATTGTCTATGGATTGATTTAGCACTGCCTTGGCACTGCCTTATAATATATGAAGACGACAAATTACACCTTTATTACGTCATGGTCACAAATATTTGATTTTCAGTGACAATGTTGTTAGCTAATTCGGCACAAACTTGGGACATATTCACATACATTTTATTACGTAGTTTCTTCTTTCTACCACCTATTACTTTTAATTGACCATTTTTCCTTGTATCATTGCCTCCGTGTATCCGTGGATATTTATATTTATTTATTGTCCTTTTATTTTCTACATAAAGTCCGTGAAAAGTTTTTGTACAATTACCACCATTGTACAGTAGTACCGAACTGATATGGCTTACCGATGTACCTGCGCAGAAGATACATTATCAAAACGCGGGAAACGCTATTGGTGCGCTGCTGCCGCCATGTTAGCGCGCGCCGTGCGGAGGGGCATGACTTGCGAGTGACACGTAACTAACAGCTGCAGTGTATTATGAGTATGTAATTTTTAAGTATTCTTTCGTTAATCTTTGGGGCCATGCTATCTTTTCTGTGCGAACGAAGATTCACGACGCGCCATATCAGTTGGGTACTACTGTACTAAAACGTAACTTTGATGGAAAGTGACTGACAGTGCGGACTATATGAAGTGATTTATTTTGTGACTTTAATAATGCAACTCAAGAAAACTCAAATAAGACAAGGCTGTATGGCTCAACCTTTGCCTGTCTTTTGGTGAATATGATAAACAACAACCTACTTACGTCAAAATGATCTTCACAACAATAAACCATGCTTTTGTCTCCAAATGGATCCAATCTCCTTATAGCTTTTATCCATTTCTTTCGCAATTGGATATTCATTGGTACTAGAAAAAACAGCTTTTCCGGTGCATTGGTGGTTGTATTTGTACATTTTGGCACAACACATGATTTTCTAGTATTTGGATTGGACATTTATAAAAAATATTTATATAACTTTCAAGTGAAACGTTCGACGCGGCGGGCGGCGGTATGAACTCACATATTACTTGAGATTTCTTATAAAAAAGTACTCTGTGCAGATTAATAAAGGTGCGAGCCTACGGTGCGAGCGTTGGAATATGACGTCACATGCATCGAGTACGGTGCGTTCGGTTCAGAGTTGCCAGATGACCATGTGAATTTCCCCCCAACTTTTTTTCGAAATACCCCCGAAAATTAGCTTGTTGGAACCCCAAAACAGTTTTACATATTTTATAGGAGAAATACTGGATTGAGCTTCATGTCCCCAAAATCCTCTCCACCGATCGTCATTTTTATCCCAGAATAGTTCGTGAAGCTATTGAAATAAAGAAATATCCAAATTTCAATAGGGAAGATGGTATAAGGTTATCTGCTGCGTGGAATCCAGTGATAAGAAAATGTTCACGCCGTGACTTTCGATCGAGTATGTGCGTTGATACAGTTAGTACGGTGTGCCGTGATCGTGACAGACAGTTATGTTTTACAAGACCAAGTGCGGGTAGTTGGAAACAACTCCCGTTCATCGAGACCACAAACTACTAAAGGGATACTACGTATATCGAGACGCTGATACCCGCTGTTTCCAGTTCACTCGTGACCACGATTAATGCAACTTGATCGAAACGTCGAGGTTAGTCAAAATAAAATTTTGATAATAATCTGTGCGCGAATAGACCCGATACATTAATATTACAATGAATTTAGTTCGCGAAAGCTTAAAAAGTACTAGAAATACAAAAGCTTTGACAAAAAATTTCATTTGAATTCTAACTCTCTCATGGCGTCAACTATTATTAAATTTATTAAACAATTATTTTCCGTTTCGCTTTCATTTTTATTTAACATATATAATGTCCTAATAAATTAGTGAACTTCCTACCTTCTTGAGGGATGAATGTATAGGTCATTAGTAATCAGAAAATAATATTAGAAAAATAATCCGTGGAAAAAAAAACTTTGTCTTTCATAGAGAGAGACTCTCCATTAGGGTTTCGTTTTTCCCGACCTTTTTCCGTTCCCGGGACCCGGGAATGAAAATAATGCTTTCCCGGGAATTCCCGATTCCCGGGAAAAGTTGTTTGTTTATTTTTACCTATCAAATGTTAATTAAAACACGTAATTTAATGAATTTAGCTATTTATTTGTCTCAAAAGCAGTAAAAATAATCACATGTAGTATTCTACACGTGATTTTACAATACGATATGATGTGATATTTTAAATCTGTCACTCCTACGTCTACCCAATAGGCTAAAAAAAGCAGCGAACGTACGTACAATAAAAGTGCATTACGTGTTTTACTTGAATTTTTATAGGTAAAAATTAATTATTTTTAATAAAAACAAAAAACAACACAAAGAGGACATCTTGAAAATGTTCAAATAAAAGTCCGTATTATCTCTGAAAATACAAATTTTATTAATTATTATTTAACGTTACTATGATTTTCTCTAAAACCTGCAGTTCAGAACCCACACATAGTAGCTACTAGAAAAAAAATCAGCCCAGTACGAAACGAGCTCGCACACGAAGGGTTCCATAAGGACATATCTTGGGGGCCCCCTTAAATTTTTAATTTTATTTCATTTTTAATATTTGCTGTTATAGCGGCAATATAAATACACATTCAGAAAAAAAATCAACTGCCTATTTTTTACGGTTCATGAGATACAGCCCACTGACAAACGGATAGACGGATATGGACGGCGCAGGCTTAGTAATAGGGTCCCGTGCCAGCGGGACCCTAAAAATCACCTGTAGATTACGTGTTTTGCAAAAAAAAATAACAAAACATGTGAATGTGAATCTTCGGAAAATTTAAAATTTTTCAACAAAAAAAAATACTATATTATATATCTCCGAAAATACTATAATTTATATGTAACTATATTTTTTTAAATAAATTATAATGTCACTTTTATTTTCATCAAAAATCTGTTCATGGTTCCTTTCAGCTTTTATCTGTAGTTTAGAAAAAACCTAATTTTGGTCGCGAAACTTACCGATACAGAAAATGTACGTTCGATTTCTGTGGATGTAGACATTTTTACTATGATTTTATGCTACATTTTCGTGTATCAAAGGTTCTTCGTTAATTTTGATCAAGGTTTGCAGGTATTTTAAATCTTTCAATCTAATAGAGAAATTCCCGGGAATTCCCGGGAAACCGCAAAAAAATACCCGACTTCGGGAATCACGTATTTCCCGGGAATTCCCGATTCCCGGGACCCGGGAACGAAACCCTACTCTCCATAGAAGTCAAAGAAGTTTTTTTTCCCACTCGGATTATTTTTCTAATATTATTTGTTGATGTAGGAACAAAATGCATTTTATAAAGTTCGTCAAGACGATCTTCAAGGCGTTATAAACTGTACCTACTTGATGTTTTTTTGCCATTAGTGAGTTGCAATAAACCGACGAAATACATTACTGACCAAGTAGGTCAAACAACGTTAAACTCATTATATTATTGTATAGTATTACCTCAGAGTATATAAATACTACGTACAAGTATTACCCAACTGATAAGGCGCGTCGTGAATCTTCGTTCGGACAGAAAAGAAGGTATGGCAACGAAGATTAACGAAAGAATGCTTAAAATTTACAATCAACCTGAGATCACTACTATAAAGTTCATAATACACTGCAGCTGTTAGTTCCGTCTCACTCGCAAGTCACGCCCCTCCTCACGGCGCGCGCTAACATGGCGGCAGCTGCCGACCAATAGCGGTTTCCCGCGCTTTGAAAATGTACAACAAGTATCTTCCGCGCACGCGATCACACTATATGGATCACACCGAGTTACTGAACGCTACGACTATGATGATCGTCAGGGCTGCGTTCTACACTAACGTAATCTACACTCGCTAGCGACTACGGTGAATATTTGGGTATGACGAGCACCGCATCTAGTGGATTATTTTGGAAGCTTTTGATAGTTCAGCAGCTGTTCAATAGTATGTGGTGCGATCGTCAGATGATCGCACCGGTCACACGGTGTGTATTTTTTCATAGTTACTGAACACCGTTCGAAATAAAGTTCAAACTCGTACTTTTTTCGAATGTAAATCAAGTTAGGCTATTCTGACAATTTCGAAGAGGCCATTTTCTCTCATTTTTCGAGGGCTAGCGTTCAAACTGCTTCGACTGGTCGGGACCGTTCGAAACGTAATTTCGAATGCGAACTATTAAACGTCAAACAGTTAGGTTGTCATTTGGAAACGTAATGACAGATAAGCCTAAGGATTTTCGTTACACACAGCCAATATTAGATAGATAGATAGATAACTCTTTATTGTACAAAAGTATTTAAACAGAGTATAAAAATAAATGCTTACAATTAAGGAAATTACCAATATTTTTCATATTCATTTATAATTATTATATAAAATTGATTTACTTATGAATTTCGGATATATTAAGATATAAAAAGTGTTAAACGTAGTTTTAAATATTTTAGAGTCATTAAAATCTTTGTAAATTATTATTTAAGATATAACATTATCGCGTACGTTAACAAAACGCAATTATCAAGTGAAAGGAAACGCATCGTGCAATTTGTATCTATCATAATGGCAACATTTATTCCTTACACTCGAACTTAGTTCGATTAGTGTCGAGAATACAGGAATCGAAAAATAGACTCCGCCCCTCGAAATTTACCTCGCTAGTTAAGTAGCCCAGGCGATCACCCGGCGAAGTAAATGAACGCACCCTAGGGTGGAATCTCGCGTCACGCGCTCATTTTTAAATTCCTTAGCTCGGTAACTAAGTAAGGCACACTTATTAGGGTTCCGTGCCTCAAAAGAAAAAAGGAAACCTTATAAGATCACTTGTCCGTCTGTCACCACCGATTTTCTCAGGAACGAGGGTAAACCTAGTAAGTTGAAATTAATACGGTACTAAGGTCCATGATATACCATGCTAAGGTCTAAAGTCCCTATTAAGTGTATAATAATCAAGGTCCTGAGTCAACACGATAAAAAGATATGGGCAAATTTAGATTTTCGCGATTTAACTTTGATTTTTTTTTTTTTTTTTTCGGAATTTTCCCTTTACTTGTGCTGTAAGACCTTAATTTGTTTTTATTAATATTTGTTCTACGTTGGTGTACACAATAAAGAATATTTCATTCATTTCATCCCTACCACCTCGGCTCTCGTGGTGAGCCCAGCACCACGAGGCCTTTCAGTGTGTCTCACATACTCTCACAGCACTTGTGTGCAAAAAGAATACGGGCGCGAGGGCTCACACGACATCCAAAGCAAGGAACGGTCATCACACATGGCGAATTGGTAATTCTACACTGAAGTAGATTTGAGGGTGGATTTGTTTAATAAAATACAAAACTTTCACTAGACCATTTTATTCATTTAAAATAAAAAGCTCAATAATTACATAAATTATGTGCGTATTTTAATGAGACGTGTAATAAAAAAAGCTGCAATGGACAAATATTACCAAAAAAATAGAATGGTACGGTTCTTGTGGACATTATTAAGTACGACTATTCCAAATAATAAAGGTAAATTAACAAAGAAAATAACACTGTCTGTAGCTGTCCTATAAAATTGTATATTTATTAACACTAAAAAGATCTATAAATGCAAAACTCTAAATGAGTATACAGTAGAAAAAAATACATCCAAAGGAAAGTTTTTATATAGCTCACTTCGTTCAATAGTCCCTATAGTTTACATAATTTGTTAACCTTACGCCTATGGTAATAATTAGACAAGTACAAAATGATATTCCGTTCTTAAAAATATTTATTCGTATCCTATAACTAGAGTCAGTTGTATAATTAATTACAATATAATGTTAATTGTAATTTATAGTGTACACACCAGCTACCACATCATGAACAACCCATGCATTGTAAACGGCGATCAACTTTGAATAATCTGTCGATGTTTAGGCGACGATGGGCCTTTCAACATCCGCTAAATTAATCCCATATGTACCGCATACACACGCACTACTTACAAGATATATCGTGTATGGAAGATCTACGCTAAAGGCTAAAACGTTACATTTTCGATATGTTTAAATTACATTAAATAACAACTCTCAAAACAATGGCACATATTTAGCCAAACGCCTTTTTTATTGTTATTTTGGTCTATTAGCAAATAAATAACTCGTTAATCATGTATAATTGACGGTCATGTCAACACGGTACTGTCACTTTCGAATAAAATTGGCGGTTTGTCGAAAAAATCTTAAGTTATCGCTTGTGCAAATACTTTATAAGGTGTGAATATAAGAATACGAATCCACGTTATTCTGTCTGTACATCACCATAATCTAAGAGCTAATGTAACATCTCCTACTTCAACAATAACACTACATTATATTATTGTGAAGTCTCCATTTTTACAGTACATAATTGAAACGTCATCAACACGTAAACGTTAAGTTACAACTATTTCGCTTGACCTAGTTCGTGACACTTAATAACATTAAGAAATTCGTAATCACATTAAACTGTTCACAATTCCTTGTTTCGACGACATGAGGTTTAATTTTCCACTTAATTTTATAAATGCTTTTTAATTGTAGCTTAATTAAATGCTGACATTTTACTAACAAATAATTATTGTAGGCGATCCATAATCAATTTTCATAGCACGAGAATAATAAATAACGAAATTATAAGCTGTCGTGTTGTCGACTAGTAAAATGGATTTTGCAGATTTAACAATCCTCAATCGAACGAGACGTTTATTAAAACCGGTTTCTTATCACGATTGAATTAGTGAAAAGTCCTTGCAATCCTTGCAATAATGATACCGCAAAATGATGTGAGATGTGTGGAGCGATATTTCGATGATTGTAAGAACACTTCACTTGTTTAGAAGCAAGTTTAGAAACCCGGTTGTTGTATACTAAGTGGCTTAAGGTAATGAGGCAGTGTTGTCTTAAGGCGGGACGTATGGGGGTGGCTTCCTGTAGGTGGGGGTGGCTTTGGGCCGCGGGGGGGTGCGGTTGGCGGCGAAGGGCGGTGGAGGGCGGTAGGGCGCGTCTTCACCATTTCTGTACTCTGGTGCAGGGGGCAATAAGGGTGGTTTTTCTTCGCGCATGATAACTGGGCTCTTGTGAACTGGTTCTGTATCGGCGCGTTCCTCCAACTCGTCTTGGAAAATGACGGGCGCTTTGGAACGGAATGCTTGACGCTCCTCCTCGTCACCCACACTCATTTTGCCTGAAAATGTGAATAAGTTGTATTTTGACTAGTTTTTTTGCTATTTTTAATTTGTGCGGTGAAGTAACTGATGCTAAGAAAGTATTAATTTGAAAGCTCTCAAAAAATTGAAATAGTTCAAATACAAAGTTCACCGACCAATTGGACCTTTTTTATATAAATTATGCTTTCAAATTAACACCTTAATTCTATGATTCTCATTTCACTTAATTTTTCAACGAATGTAGAGAAGAAAAAGAAGTGATAAAAGAATCACAAGTTAAATATACTCTGTGATTGCCGGTCGTGACACCGAAGTGTATTTACAATAATACTTTTTTTTATAGCAGTTTGGAAGCAATACTTTTGTGTGAATCAATTTTGCGGATACTGTAGTGAAATACTGTGGTACCAATCATACATTTTAGCTTGAAACCAATAAAATCTAGCTTTTGAACAATTTCGTGTGAGAAGCTCTAATAGTTTTTAGTTTAAATCAACAAGTGTCCAACACTAAGACGGATTTTTGTATCACTTTAAAATCACCTTATTCAAGCATTGTCACCTCCTACAGAATTAAAACTAATGTTAGTTTACCTATAGCATATTTTTAACACATTATTATAATTATAAATCTCTCATACTGTACATAAAAGAGTTGGTTAGATAGAATAAAATCCTAATTAATATTATAAATGTGAAAGTGTTTGTTTGTTACGCCTTCACGCCTCAACTTATCATCATGAAATTTGGCATTCAGATAGCCTATGGTATGGAGAAGGACATAGGCTATATTTTTATCCCTGGAACATGGGTGAAACCGCGAGAGACAGTTATATTATTAATATACAGCAGCACTTACAACACTTACCAGTACGTCGCCGCCTATACAACACGCAGGCTATAATACCCGCTAGGAGTATCATACACACGATGACCACAGCTGGTATGATGAATGTCACCAAATATTCCTGATCAGCTGCATTTGCCTTACTATTCTGCATATTTGACGATCCAGAATGCACTTGAATCGTTGTCTTTGGTACTTTAGTATTCTGCTCGGCGCATAAACCTAATGGTAAAAGTCTTATGGACATCACTTTGAAGTCTTTATCGAATATATGGTCGACGTTCTCTCTTAATGCTCCACCCATGGAGCCCTTTTCGTCTACGATGATCATTTTGCGTAAATCTTCTATTTCTTTCTTAGGGCATCTGTCCATTGGTAGGCTTGTGTTATACCTGTTGAAGACCAAATGTATTTATTTAACAAACAAAAATAAGGTTCAGTAATATAAAATTGTTGTTAGTTTTTTTTTCTGTTTATATGCCTGTGTTTGACCGCAATGTCACCATGGTAAGTGATGATGCGGCCGATGTTGGTAGGCACACAAAGCCTAGAAGGAACTGGCTCTCAAGTGCAGCTGTCGGAACACACCGAAAGGTGCTTGGCGACAGATTTTCAACTTGAGTTTAAGCTCTACCAAAAAATATGATACCTGAAATGAGGGCGCCACTTATACATTTAACACCAGCTCATAGATAAGTCAACGATAGTTTTAATTCCTAATATTTCCGTAACATGGCAAAGGTTTTATTTTTCTGTTTGGACTTACTCATAATTTTGTTGTATTACAAAGTAAGTAAATAGATGTATTATTAATCCCATCAAAATTTATTTGCAAAGAGAGAAACTTACCAAATAATAGTAGTAGGATTATTAGTGATGCTCTGTATTCTGATATTATCTGTTTCCTTCTGTTCAAACAGCGCGGCCAGTTTTTCGACGACCTTGCGTTTATTGTTCGCGTCGTAGGCGAGCATCGGGAAGGGGTACTCCATAGTCATCTGGAACTCCACTGTGGGCCGGATGGTGGGCGCTTTCACTACTTCCACTATGAGGCTGTCGTAGGCACTCTTTTTGCTTGAGTCTTCCGCAATCTGTAAGGTTTTGATGATTCTTTATTTGTTCTCAGCAAAATGAGGGACTTGTTTTTTTATACTACTGTAGCAAATAAGCATACGGCCCGCCTGATGGTAAGCGGTTACTGTTGCCCATCAAAGTCAAAGCCCTTTATTCAATTTAGGTCCTAGTAGGGCACTTATGAAGATCTGAAGTTACCACCAGTTCGTTAGTCGGCCTTCAACTGAGAAGAACAGATGGTCGATGGTTGCAATACCAGGGACATAATTCGTACATTGCCGACTGGAAAAACCTCTTCAAGGATTATTTAAAGAGGGTATATTTTTTTTTGTAAAATCGTTCAAAACTTTTATTAAGAATAGAATAGAATAGAATAGAATATTTATTTGTTGAACACAGGTTATTATAAAACAAAGATGTTACAAAATGTCAGAGTTGGTACTTTCTATGTTCTGCCGTTAGGCGTACAAATTCTTAATACAATCAAATTAAAATGGCAATAAAAGTTAAATTCAATATTAATAATTAATGTCTTATTACAATACAAATAAAAGAATTAAACGAAAATAATAATACAACATAAGTTAGAGCATTACCTAATAAATTAATGTGTACATAAAAACAAAACATGTCAGGCTAGTTATATGTCATATCTAATAGCAATAATAATAAATATAATTTCAAATTTTATCAGTCATAAATTCATCAATAGTGTAGTAAGCTTTGAATGTCAATAACCGTAATAAAAGTTTCTTAAATAAATTTATGTTTGCACATTGCTTTATATTTTGAGGAAGATGGTTGTACAAACTTATCGAAAAAACAAAAACACTTTTCTGATAAAGAGCTGATTTTGAGGGTACAAGGCACAGATTGTCTTGTCGTCGTTTACTACTGACTTGAGTAAATTTATCTAAATTATTTCGAACAAATATTGCGGTTTCATAAATAAACAATGAGGGAACAGTTAATATTTTAAGATCTATGAAGTAGTTTTTGCAGCTGTCTGTACGTTTCAGATTACACATAGATCTTATGCACCTCTTTTGTGCTTTAAAAACCATTTCCTTGCCTGAAGCATTTCCCCAAAATATTATACCGTACCTTAGTAGTGAGTAGTGCAGCTTGATTGACTACTTTATTTAACATGTATAGGGCATATGCAATTTGGCTTAGTTTGTCACACAACGATTGAATTTGTGTTGACCATTTCATGTTGTTATCAATATACAACCCTAAGAATTTTGTAACACTTGTTTCAGAAACATTTTTACCGTTGTAACTGATTTTTAGTCCTAATAATTGGTTTTGCCTTTGTTTAAAGTTCATAATATTGGTTTTGTCTAAGTTTATAAGTAAATTATTTGATTGCATCCAATTAATAACAGATTCAAGATTAGCATTAATTTCATTTTCATAGCTACAAATGTTTTCTTTACAGAATAGGACAGTGCTATCATCCGCAAATAATACCATAGGATGATCAATAGCCTTAGGCAAATCATTTATATAAATGATAAATAATAAGGGTCCCAAGACGCTCCCTTGTGGAACCCCATATCGAACCGTTTTAGAGTCAGATGTGTAATCGGTTTCGGTTTTAGTTTTCACGCAGATTCTTTTGATGATAGTCTTTTGCTGTCTATTACTCAAGTAAGATTCGAGCAATTGTAGTACTTTCCCTCTTACCCCATACATATATAGCTTTTTTAGTAGTATAGTGTGGTCCACAAAGTCAAATGCCTTTGACATATCCATATATAAAGCTACTACGGGTAATTTCTTGTCCATACGAAGCATGATTTTATGAAGGAATTCATAAATGGCCATGTTTACTGATTTACCCGTTCTAAACCCTTTTTGTTCACTTGTAAATAAGTTATTGTTTTCAAAATAATTATTAAGGTTATTGTGGATGACCTTTTCAAATATCTTTGAGAAAATTGATATGAGTGCAATAGGTCTATAATTATCCATATTATTCCTGTCATCTTTTTTGTGAAGAGGCTTTATAATTGACACCTTTAACCTTTCTGGAAATATACCATTTTCAATACAGGCATTAACAATATAACTTAATACTGGTGCTATATACTGGGATACTGATTTTATTACTTTTGTGCTAACATCATCGTATCCTGTACTATTACTGTTTTTTAAATTCAATATAATTTTTTCGATGTCATTAGGGATTGTAGGATACATAAACAATGACTTAGCTACACTATTTCTACACGTATTTTTTAATCCATCCTTATTTGACTTAGATTCTACTTGACTCAGAAAAAAATCGTTAAAAGCTTTTGCTATAATTTGTGGTTCTGTTATTATATGATCATCTACTTTTAATTGTGCAATGTTATCTTGGTAAATGTGTTTTACTCAATGTATTCTTTATGATTTTCCAACTTGCTTTGGATTTATTTGATGCTGTTTGTATATAATAGTTATTTTGTGATCGTTTCGTAAGTTTTATTATTTTCTTAAACCTATTAGAGTAGAGCTTGAATTTATTTCTATTGCCTTCATTAGGTTATTCTTCTCGAATAACAGTGTACACCTCTGTATGAATAATAAGAAGTATAAAACAACTCACCAGCTGATAAGATACACTGCCCTCATCAGTGGGCGCGGGTAGACCGTAAAACTCCTGGTTCTTGGCGTCGAACTGCAGCCAGTGGCCGGAGGGTAGTTCAGTGCGGTCGCTGTAGCGAAGTGAGAGCGCAAGGTTTCTGGTACCGCCATCTTCGGGATCGAAGAATGTGTCCTGTTTCAACATACATACATATATTATTGTTTTGAGATTATAGCTGAGTGCCGAGTAGTTCGTCGATCGAATTGTTGAGAGCTTGAGCTTTGCGGTAAAGGAAAATATACACTATAAAACTTCTGTTTAGACGATTTTTTGAGGGTGTTTTTTTTTACCTGGATATGATGAAGCGCTCGTGGTGTAGCATGATTAGCCGCTCAAAATCGATTGGCAAATTCAATTCAATTCAAAATCATTTATTCAAATAGACCTTCGCAGGCACTTATGAAAAGTCTGACTCTAATACTCTAATACCGGTTCGGAAGGTTGCATTTGCTGAGAAGAGCCGGCAATAAACTCAGCAATTACTCTTTTCAAAACAAGCTTAGATTCATTACATAATATTTACATTCTAATCGCACTGACAACAATTGCGTGCCCCGGCGCGGCCGCAAAACTACAAAGTAGACTGAATCTATATTTAATAAGTAAATAAATAAATGGCAAACTTAAGCAGACCAACCCCCACAAGCAGCACCTGTTCACAAGTATGACGCGTGTGGCAGCCATCGCCCTCCTCGCCATATTGGAGGGAAGTGAGCGACCCGTCACACGACGCCGCCGCAAGCAAAGGCCTTAAAGTGAGCATGACTTAAGTCTGGCTTAGAAATAAAAAATAAACTAAAGGGAAACTACTAAACACGCAATTTGTTATCACTGTGACTATTGACAAGTTTATACTAAATATCATTTAGGTATATATATAGAAAATATAACAATTAAGGAGACAGACATAATCTATTGAAGAATTTAGAAATAAATGAAAAACATTAAATTGAATTAATTACTATAAGTAATAATCTGTAAATTAAACAAAAAATAAAAAAAAAGATAACTTATAATAATAATAGCATACTTAGAATTAAAATGGACCTTGAACTAGCTGCTAAGTGAAGCAAGTGCAGAGAGAAGCTACTTCCATACATCCTTGTCGTCAATATAATGAGACACTTTATAATAGGCTCTACTCAACAACCGCTTTTTGATATGTTCCTTAAATTTAAAAAAGGACATACTGGTCACGCAATGAGGAATTTTATTGTAAAATTGGATACAATTCCCAAGAAAGGACTTATTTACTTTAGCTAATCTAAATCTAGGCACAGTTATTTTGTCTTTGTTTCTAGTGTTTCTATCGTGATAATCACTATTGACTGGAAACAAATTAATGTTTTTACGAACATACATAATATTTTCAAAAATGTACTGAGAGGGCAAAGTTAAGACGGGGCATCAAAATTTATCATCATTTTTGACTTAATAATCTAAGTCCATCACAAGTCTGATCAAAAAGGAAATTATAATTTAAGTTATTTCAGACCTTTATCTAGGGCCCCAAAAAGCCAAAAACATGATTCGAAGACTTTCATTCGATCATTTATTCGTTTTAAAAATGGTATTTTTTTAGCTTTAATATCATTTTCTACGTAAACGGCTTCAGGTTTCTGTCTTACATTTGTCTTACAGCAAGAAAACATAGTTTACTAGGGCATGGCAAACCAAAATTTTCCTAGATATTATATAACTCATTTTATAAACGAAATTAGTTTTTAAACTTTTAGTCAGTTACTTTTGGACCATTCTACGTTCAAACGTCACACGCGATATTCAACTTTGTATTCGTCCTCCCTCGAGTTATAATAGCAATGATTAGGCAGCGGTTCTTCAGTACCGCGCAGTGCGCTCAGGAGAAAGGATGTATTCGTTTTTTTGTTTTTTTTTTAACTTTATTTGTTTCAATTTCGACGAGTTGTTTGACATGACAATGTTTGTAAACAAATGACACTCTGTCCACCAGTTCAATTACTTTTTGACGTAAAAAATTATAGAGAAAAATGAATCTTAATCCTGTACAGTAAGATTCTTTTGTAACATCATACCTTTGATTTTAACAGATAAACCTTATCACAAAGCATTAAAATTGAAACTCGTGGGTATTCTTAAACGTCAAAAACTGATGACCCTGGTTGGCAGAGTTTATGTTTAGTTTCATTTTAGAATACAAAAGGAACAGATCCAGTGGAGTCGCCAACGAAACATAGAATTATAGTTAAATTAGAAGTAGCAGTATGAGAACCTAGATTTGTCTGTAATCATTGTATTTTACAGATATGGATTATGTACTTTTTCACTTAGCGAACGTTCTTGTTTCAATAAGAAATCTAATATATAAAAATAAGTCGGGTTTTCCTTCCTGACGCTATAACTCCAGAACGCACGAACCGATTTCCACGGTTTTGCATTCGTTGGAAAGGTCTCGGGCTTCGTGAGGTTTATAGCAAAGAAAATTCAGGAAAAAACGCGGGTGAAACCGCGGTGGACAGCTAGTTTTATATATTTTGATGTGAACATTTGTAATTATTTTATTGATTGTAATATCAGATTGTATTAGAAATTATTTGACGTTATAACTGAAGTTGTTCTACATTTTTGGCATTATTTTGTAACCTTTTTTATATTCTCTCGTTTCGTTGTATAAAACTAGTAAATTCAAAATCATCATCATCATCATCAGCCTATAATGTCCCACTGCTGAGCACAGGCCTCCTTTCACAAATGAGGTTGTAAGGTAATGGGCAGATACTCCACCACACGTGCCCATTAAGGATCGGTGGAGTTAGGGCTAATGGCCAACCTACTGTTGAGATTTTCCAAGCCGCCTATGAGGCATCCAACTAGCTTAACGACTATCACAATTAAGTGATAACCGGGACCAACGGCTTTTCGTGCCTTCCGTAGCACGGAAACGCTCGATTTGAAATACCACTAGGCGGTCACCCATCCATGTACCGACCACGATGGTGGTAGCTTAACTTTGCCGATCGATTAAGAACGGCTAATTATGCTACACCACAAGCGCTTCAAATTCAAAATATTTATCGTAAACTGATTGATTGTTGATATATCAACGCACAGCCCAAGCCGCTGGACGTAGACTATAAATTTTGCACAAAGATACCTTATACGGTGTAGGCATCCACTAAGGAAGAGTTTTTGGATATTTTCTTATGGATTGGATTATTTATGGATTGAATGAAAGTTTCAATGAAAGTCAGTC
>OX596261.1:5805095-5884991 GCA_951394255.1 Polyploca ridens
ATCTGATGACAATGGAACCAAACGGGAAGTGTACCCTTCAAATAAAAAATAGAATTTAATAATGTTTTATGGGAAGGATTTTACTGCGTGTTTCGATTAACTTAAAAATATACATCGTTTCTTTTGCTAGCCTAAGAAAGGATTTTTGTTTTTTTCCCTAAAGGGGGTTAAGAAGGGTGCGCGAGAGAAACTATGGGGCGAATAGCTAGCTAGTTAGTTATAAAATGTATTGCAGGAAATTTATTACCTTACAATACCTAACCCTAGCTACAAAATTTTAATGTTCAACTTACTGTTTTACCATGCAAAAGTAATGTTTACCTTCATAAGCCTATTAATATCATCCATAGGACACGCCGGATCTTTAGGCAGAGTGTCATTAGTCCAAACGAACTCATACATATCACCGTTTTGAGTCGCATTCAACACAGTTAAGTGATCCATATCAGTATCCCTGAAGAGGTTTACAATTCCTTCTAAGGCCCGTATTTGCCAATCAATAGCGTTATTGTACTCCTGTTGTAGTTTGAACTGCATTATGAACTGGTGGTTGATAGTTCGGCCACTCTTGTGTTGTTGGACTGTGATGTCTAGGGGGCCGCGAGCGATTGATCCTTCGCTGTCCTGAGCTTCCACTATGAAGTTCCAGCGAGACACATGGGCTTCTAATGGCCTGGAATTTTAATATGGAAGTTCAAGGCATATGAAAACATCTGAATGTAGCAGCTGTAGACAAGTTAAATTAAGGCATGTAAAGTTACAGTAGTACCCAACTAATATGGCTTACCGATGTCAGAAGATACTTTTTGTACATTTTCAAACCGCTATTGGTCGGCAGCTGCCGCCATGGTCTCGCGCGGCGTGCGGAGGGGCGTGACTTGCGAGTGAGACGGAACTAACAGCTGTAGTGTATTATGAACCTTATAGTCTAAGGTTGATTGTAAGTTTTAAACATTCTTTCGTTAATCTTCGGGGCCATACTTTCTTTTCTGTGCGAACGCAGATTCACGACGCGCCTTATCACTTGGGTAATACTGTAACTGGGTACTACTTAAAAACCCATTGGATATGCTCTCGACCTTGCACGTAGTCACGGGATGCTTGTCTACATTTCACTTCTTTTGTTAGCGCGTTATGTCAATATAAACCTTATTTCAATGATCCTAAAGTCTATTTTTAAACGCGTATCAAAATATAATCTTCTCCCCGAGCCGGTCTGTGTGAACGGACCCTAATGCAATGGAGATTAGTGAAAATGAGATGTAATTACAATTGATTTTTTGCTAAATTGAATGTGAACCACTCTTTAATTTTAGAGATGTAATTAAAAAGCGGCATTTTATGCCTGTTTAACTTCCTTTACTGATGGGATTAATTTTTGACAAAAAGATAGTGTAATATAAACCCAAAACAAATGACAATAAATAATATTTTTAAAACTCACAATCCATAGACTTCACGAGCGGTGGGTATGAACTGTATCCACGAGTTCTTGCTGAGTGGGACATTCTCCGCCTCGTACATCGTGAACGTGAGGTTGCTGCCTTCCTCGGGATCCGTGAACAGATCCGCTGGGATTATGTATCTGTAATACGAAACACAGTAATTAAATACATTGACTCAATACAACACACAACATAACATTAAACTAAATCGTAGTAAGTTTAGACTTACTACTACGACTTTACCCCTCTTATTACAGAACATGGTTCAAAGTAAACCCAGGTTTTAAAATAACCTCGTCTCTTTTTGTTATATGACGTTAGAAAGTGACTTGAATCTTTTTTACTAAACTTACTATAAAATCATCTTTTGTAATAAGAGGGTACTTGTCTATTTTGCCTAGACTCTAGGTAGACAAAAGCCAAACGCAATATTTTACGCATATGGAATTCGTGTTTTTGTGAGTTTTGTATGATGGATCACGTGATTTATGATTAGCTTATGTAATTTTCCATACAAAATGAACATTCCGCGAACAATCACGCTGACAGAAAGCTCTTCTCGTCTAACCTATCGTACATAAAATCAATTAGGTTGCAAATAAATAACTAAAATGTATACTTAATTAAGAAATGTTTAATTTATCAGGAGGCATATTATATTGAGGGTGATTAGAGGCCTAAATTACCTGAAAGCTTTCCCGGCAATGATGGCAAGTTTCTTCATATGATGTTTTAAGGTTGGTGGCTGGTTGGCAGGCATGGCGAATGTCACCGTCTCAGTCGTTTGACCGATTATCGTACTCTTGCCTTCGGTCTGATTTACCATCTCCTGCAATATTTCATGTATACGGTTAGCTATATTTGTGGAAAATAAAAACAAAATTATATTGAATTTAATTTTACTCCCATTATTATCTATATATGTTTATTTGGAACAAGATAAAAGTAAATAAGCCTTAGGCTGGGGGCTCTAAGGAAAATGTGAAAGCATTACTATCAAAATATTATCTATTTATGGAATGCCATATCCAAGGCTATATCATTGGTTGCATAAGGTATAATATTAAAGTGAATTTTTATAAAATATTTTCAGGAAATCATATCGTTGTATTGATTAATGAAAGGAATGAATTCCAACCGTGTTTTTTACTTATACCATTGTATTTATGTTTGGAATGAATGATGAAGTGGAAAAATTAAATTTTGAGTTAATTATTAGTGAATGAAAACCCCAAAAAATTGCCAATTCATGATTAATTTAAGACCAGTTCTCTTCATTGGCTGCACATAATTTACAACATGTTAACTCGCAGTCAATGAAGTCGTACTTACACATATTGCCATATAAAAATCTAAAATGTACAAACACGGACCTGCTTGGTGACCTCCTGCAATGTAGTCTCTGGGATTGGAGTGGTAGTTGGTATAGTGACCGGCGTCGTTACAGTTGAAGTCGTCGGCGTAGTGGCTAGAGTAGGTTTTTCAGTGGACGTTGTTGTTGGTGGTAATGTTGGCGGTGTCGTTGGTGGAGGTGTTGGTATAGTTGGCGGCGTCGTCGACGATACTATCTCAGTAGCTAGCGAAGGCGACGGCGCGGGTGACGTCATCGACGTGGGTTGTTCCGACGTCGACATAGGGGGTAGTTCGTTGGACGCGCGTATCTCTACGGTTTGCTGAAAGTGCCATGCTGACGCTCACACAATGTGTTGTGATAAGTGACGGTAAGACAACGAGGATAGTATTATGTACATAAAGTTAAGAAAAGAGATTTTAAGTTGTCTGAGAGAGGTAACTGTAGCTAAGCGACACGCCACACCGATAAAGTCAGTCAAGAGAAGATGTGTATGATACATAAGAAACATTTTATTTTTTTTATTTTTATGCCCGTATAATATGACTTGAATAGATGCTGCTATTTATAATGAACTCGTCATGTTTTACAGATATTATGAAGACTTTATCGAGACACAAAGTAAACGAGGAATATTTTATATTTACAGTGAACATATTTAGGATTTTAATATTCCAAAATGTATGTCTCAATTACTCTTAGTTATCTTATAAAGTTGCCTAACGTTGTCTTAACGTCAATCAATTAGTTGAATACACAAAATTAAATTACCAAATGTGATGAAATATTAGGCGTTTAAACCACTTCACTATTTCTAACCCATGTTAAGTTGAAATTCACACATTATTAGTACTTTGTACAGTAAAAGACCGTGAATTAGGAAGACAGTTAGTGTATTACAATACAGAATACGTACCATTTCAGGTTCGATTGTAGTCGGTGTATCTTCTGGACTTATGACGACGGGGGAATGTTCTTCCAAACGTCTGGGACTCAAAGACATTGGCACAGTGTAATTGACAAAGCTGGATTCCGAAGCGGATTCTGAGTATGGTGATATCTTGACGTTGTGGAACTGTGGAATAACATTAAAAAAAATTAACAAAGGTTTTGTCGTGGGTTGTAAAAGGTAGTAACGTTTAATTTGAGAGATTAATATGGAGTAGAATCACATGAGGATACAAATCTTAAATGTCATCTTAAGGATATTTTCATTATTCACAAACAATGGGAATTTAATTAATATAAAACTTTCTTGTGGTGATAAAAATACTAACATGCTTAAATTCAAAATATTTTTTTAATAATAATCATGCCAATTTTTATCAACTATACACTAGACAAAATGCAATTTCTAATTACTCAAATAACATAATCTAAAACTCTAGCACAATCTTTATAAACTCAAATTACAATACTGATACTGTAGAAAAGATTTAAGTTCATAACACATATTGAAGAACATAATAATTACACGTACATGAATAATTCATGTAGAATAAGTTTTGATATCTCTGCAATAATTTGAGATGTATTTGTACTAATTTGTACAGTATAAAAAGTACAGCTATGCTATTCTCTAAAACAAAATGACGATGAGTCCACCCTTATCACGTGATTGCTTAATTAACGATAAATCGTAGTGGCAGCGCTGAGCGCATCGTAGAGCTTGTGACCTTTACCATAAATAGTTTCCCCAATGTTATGTGCGGAGAGAATACAAGAGTATTATTCATTCATTTAAAGTAGAGGCGATTTCGTGTATACCGGTGTAAAAAATAATCGTTTGTTATTAAAAATTATTTGTTGTTAAAAATGTAAGATACCTACATTTTAATGTTATGTAGCAGATGCTAGTCTAGGATATGGGTTCAATGGCTCAAACGGTTTGTTTAAATAATAAACGTCTAAAACATACCATTCAGTACTAAATACCAAATAAATACACATTAAGATATATACATAATTTTGCTACATACATATATAAGATTAGTATAAGGAATAAGAACATAAATACTACTAAATAAATAAGCTGACAAGCAGTATGGGACTATTTGGGAAATAGGACTTTCATTTTCATCTACACTAGTGAAGGCTGGCAATCAGCACCACGTATTTATCCTTTTCTGTTCCTAAATAGCCCAAATTCATAGTACTATAGAAACGATATAACAACCATGCAAACACAAAGCAGAGAGCAGGTCACGAGCATGACAAACCTCTGTCGAATACGCATAAGTCGTCTCTGGTGTGGTATCCATTGTGGTTCGGTCCTCGGTGGTCGCGGGTGGGGTAACTGTGGTCGTGGTGGTTGTGGTGGTGGTAGATGTGGTAGTGGTCTTAGGGGAAGGGAGGACCGTGGGCTCCTGAAACGTGTCGGCGGTGGTGTGTGGTGGCTCGCCGTGGTGGTGGCGGTGGGGGTGCGCGGTGGGGGACGCGGTGGGGGAGGGGTCCACCTGGCAGTGCGCCAGACATACACACTAGGTTAGTACTGCCGTCTGCCACCTTGTACGTATAGCGGTTGCGATGTTTGTGGTTATTATCGACGGATATTTATGGACGCGCCTTTATTTATTTTTGGCCTTGTGAATTTTTTTCTTCGTTTCTTTTCTTTACAGCCTTTACGACTTTTTCGTTTAGGAAAACAGTTGGAGATTGTAGAACCTGTTAGTTTGTAATTTAATGGTGCGTTCATGCTACGCGAAGCGAGCACGAGCCGAGCGCCAAGAACGAACAGGACTCGTTCGTTGTTCGCGTAGCGTGGACTGAATTGCGAGCCTCGAACGAGCATTCGTCTCGCGTTCGACTACGCCACAGACTTCGCTCCGCCCGATTGTAATTTTTTTCAAGAGCACAGGGATTCGCATCGCGCTGTACGTCCACACTTGACATCGCGAGCCACGAACGAATTCTGTTCGTTCGTGGCTCGGCTCATGCTCGGGTCGCGTTGCATGGACGTACCATATATTTCCGGAGATATCGTAATAAGTAGTCTGTCAGTTGTATATAAAGTACTGAGCCTTCTGTTGATTTTAAGCGCAGGTCACTAAGTGATGAGACACAGAAAAAGTAAGACAATTTTATTGTCATTGTCGAGTTGTTTGATATAACAAAACACTGAGAGGAGTTTTCGCTAAGCGCTATCATATCTCATAAGTGAAAATCAACTAAAAGATATTTAGCGACAGTTATGATTAAATTTTGTACATATAGACGAGAATGTTCACGTAAATATTCGAAGCATAAGGCGCGTCCATTCATTTACTTATCCAATACATTTAAGACACATTGATTCTGTTAGTTAGATTTTATATACAGCGAAGCGCAAAGCGTTCCGTTGACAAATAAGCTTGTTAAATAACCACACACAAAGCTCTTTCATTAATGTAATATTGTGTAGCATTTATAATTTATTATTATTATTAATAGTGAGATATGAATGATATACATGAGTTTTATGATATTCCATTATAACTCTCTTTACTTGGTGATCTAATGGTCGGCCCCATG
The DNA here is from genome assembly GCA_951394255.1 of Polyploca ridens. Taxonomy (NCBI): domain Eukaryota; kingdom Metazoa; phylum Arthropoda; class Insecta; order Lepidoptera; family Drepanidae; genus Polyploca; species Polyploca ridens. The sequence goes on from OX596261.1 coordinate 5,811,402, forward strand.
AATTGGTTAATTAAGTATGAATTAAATGTTCCATAAACAAGAACCCCTTTACTTATAAAACGCTATTTCTATTATCTATAGTTATAGATATCTATTACATGGTCACGTAAATAAGGTCAACTCACTGTCGTTGTCAAACAATGTGACATTATTTAAGTAATCAGATTATTAGTTATACAGCGTTATATGAGTAAGGGAGGGGGGTTGGGGGTTTAAATAAATATTAGTCACATATTTTTTCTGTTGTCAATCAAACAAAAAATGCCGAAGATAGTGCGTGTTGAAGTTCTGCGTGACGTCACGCGATGGTACACTTTTCACAGACGAGTGTCGTCACGAGCTCCCACTCCGACGCGCTTTATCCTTGTAATTTTTTATTAATTTAATAAAGCAAAAAAAAAATACGTGTTGATAATCTAACTGACGGACTATTTTGAATTATAATTTTGTCACCCAGGCCGCATCCCTAATTCCTCTGGTGATCAGCTTGTGTGTTTTTGAAGGTAAATTATTGTAACCTTTAAATAATAAATGAATTCATTCGCCATTCCATGCTCTGTGGTTCCCAATACGAATGCTATGATAATGAGGTGACAGTTAAGTGCGAGGTATGCATTCCCTTATGTTTATAGGATGACTAAATTCTTGTTTATTTATTGGAAAATACACCAATCATCTTTAAACGTATGCGTAAATCAAATGTGGCCGCTTTTTAAGATCCTTGTAGAAGAAATTAAATTTCGCAGTAGTATACAATTTTTCCGACTGACCTAACTTGCTTTCGATGACATAATTTTCCAATGAATAAACAAATGATGCATAATTTATATCTAGATAAGGTTAAGGTAATGGATGACAGTATCATACCGGGAAGGTGACAATGAGCGATTATGATAATATTATGAATCGATATTATAATTATTTATTGTAATATTTATCCCCTTTTGAATGCCTTGTTAAAGCTTTATAGTATAAATTTCTTCAATACGGTACAAGATTTCATACATCATATTAATTCCAGAAAGAAAAAAGGTTTTACAATTTTTTTTTTAGTTACTTCATAGTTTGTTTTAAACTCAAAATTGGAATACAAAATCCTATACTGTATATTTCTCAATAGCCCATTCACCCAATAAAAACAATATAAGGCTGAAACTCACTGTTTCAGGCACGATTCCGACATCGTTTCGGCTGTAGTCTTCATCTTCGCCTTCATCGTATCCGCTGTAGTCGGGATCCTCTTCTTCTGCGTCGTAGTCATCCATACCAGACCCATAGTCTTGTGGAGACTGAGATAAAAAAAGTTTATCAGCATGGTGACTAATGGATTGTACCGTGGAGTGTCAATGGAAGGTTTTGAGCTACTTAATTGATATTCAGTAATTTTAAATAGGTTGTTAGTCTACTGTCGAGAACAGTCCTGGCTGCAGACCACGCGCGACTGCTCCCGAAGTCCTGTTACCACGGAGGAAAAATTCTTTCTTTCCTCATTAATATGTATACAATTTGTTAAATTTTAAAGCAATTTTCTCGCACATTACCGATTCAAATGTTAAATCATAATTCTAAGCTTGTGCCTGCATAATACCTCATAATTTAAATCAATAGTTTAAGAGAAAAACGTTATTGAATTTCACTAAGTGTATACATATTTATGTCCTCGACTGTACTGTACAACGTAACCTTGTGCGAGGCGTGAGCATTCATAGATATATCGTACACTAGTGATTTACTGTCAGGAAAAATTGAGATATGAGGTCCTAGTCATTTGTTTTATGTTTGTATCAAGGGCACTAGCGTTGCAAATATCCGTGCTTCCGGCACATACTCTAGGACAGTTGCTCTATTAATATTCTATATCTATGGTCTCACCTGTCTCTTGACTCTAGGCACAGGTTGGAGTGCACTGAGTCGCCAGCCGATGACGGGCAGCCGCAACACGTGCGACAAGGTTCCATCGCGAGACTGCTCCCGAAGACCTGCCACTAGCACTTTGTGATGGCTCCATAGTTTATTACCGCACCCCACCTGTTATTTAAAGAATATTTATTAATTTTTGCCTATTTTTAGGGTTCCGAACCAAAAAGATAAAAAGGAACCCTTATGGTGTCACTCCGTCCGTCTGTCACAGTGCTATATTTCAGCAACCACTGATGCTGTTGATTTGAAATTTGGAATAGTTATAAATATTGCTGACCCAAAAATATTGCTAATAATTTTTTTTGTTTTAGTTTTTCTTGCAAAAGTTGCTGACATTTGAACGTAGGGCTACAAGTTTAAATGGGGTATCATATGAAAGGGCTTTATTTGTACATTTCAAAACAGACTTTAATATTTTTATATTGTGTAGCTTCTCGCACTTGGCCAGTTTTATTTCATATATCTTTCTTACGTTCAAATATATGGCTGTAGTGGCATCGCCACGTCTCCTTTGTGAAGAACCAGAGCCGCTGAGTATTATATCGGATTGCATCACTTCAGTCTTATGTGGTTCCATCCAGAATTCATCCTGAAATAATAAACATTAAAATTTCATTCATTTGACATTTTAGTTTCAACCGCGTTAACGTGATAATTATAACCTTCCTTGATTAATGGCAAAAAAGGATTTTTATCATCAGACTGGTAATAACGATGATTCCTGGGTAAAAAAAAGTTATTAGTCCGTCAGTTATCAAAAAATAATGGACACGTATTGTTTGCTTTAATTAAATCATAAAAAATCACAAAGATAAAGCGTGTCAAAGTTCGGGAGTGGGGGGGGGGGGCTCGTGCGTGACGTCACTTTAGAGTAAAAACTGTCAGTCATCTAGCCTATTCCTGAGATAGCACAGTTCAAAACTTCAAACTGACAAATTTATCCACTTTATGATATTAGGAATATGAATTGTTTCGAACTGTACGGGCTCAGAGGAGTTTTCTTCCACAGACGCTCAGATTGTGGAATGGGCTCCCCGCCGTGGTTTTCCCAATGGAGTACTAAAAGTAAAAAAAGGATAAAAGTATAGATTATTGATGATTCACCAGTTCCCGATATAGTTGACTTATTAATGACAGAGTTACATAATACAGTAAGTTTAACCATGCCTTGTAGGTATGGTTTTGGATTCTTGCCGTATTTGAATATCTTTTATGAAACTAAGTCGGCAAACAAACATACGGCCCAGCTGGTGGTAAGCGGTTACCGTAGCCATATGGAAGCTTGCAACAAACGGGGCATTACTCACGCGTTACCGAACGCGCCCCCTCCCCAATGAGCTGTACCGACCTTACTCACACGCAGGGTTATTTGACTGCGATATTCTGTAAGGTGCCCCAGTCTAGCTCTTTGAGCGAAATAACGATAAGCTCTTCCTCTATTTGTAATATAGATCGGCTTGTGTTTGATTGATCGCAATCATAGGGTGTGATATGCCCGAAGGTGGTAAGCACCTAGAAGGGAATAGGATCTCATGTTTATCGCTCGGACTTTTATTTATACTAAACTTAGAATATAAATAACAAGTTCCGTAAGTATGGCAAGAATGCAAAACCTTAAATTTATTCATAGGTCTCTATTGTAGTCAAACAGTACACCTAGTTATAACTATGTTAATGTTAGACAGCTTAATGATCCCTATAAAATTACATCCTTTGTAATTCAGTAATACATTCATGAATAAATAAATAAGAAATTACTTTATTAATACTAATCAATGGAAAAAAGTTATCAACTTACTAATATTATAAATATGAACATTTAAATGTTTGTAACTGACTGGTTTTGGATGAAAGTAAGCACATAGGATAACACCCAGGAATGACATATAGCATACTTTTATCCCAGTAAGATCCATTGGGAACGCGGCTAAAATGGTGCGGCGGTTTATATAGTTCAGTATATTTTGGATATCTTGAAAGTAGCAGAAACTAATTATGATTTTTCTGTCTAAGGGCCGCCATACACGAACTGCTCGAGCAGTAAGCCATTGATCAACATACACGGACCGCTCTTGCAGTCATAACTCTCGTTGCAGTTGGCTCGACTGCTCGAGCAGTTGGCAATTTCAATTTCCGTCAATCATGGATTTTGAGGAAGAAGCACTACTACTGCTTTTGCTACGACGACGGCGGCGTCGAAATAGAAAATTGTGGCTACCTCCAATATTAGAATCACGAAATTATAATGGAGAATTTAATCATTTGTTTGCGCGAGAGCAATCGACTGATTGAGCAGTCAGTGTATGCCTGGCGACTGCTTGACCGCACGATGAAATTTCAACGTGCTGCCATCCGCCCGAAGCAGTTGCAACTGCTCGAGCGGTTCGTGGATGTACGTACGTAGAAGTCTGTAGTGACTGCTTCAGGCTGTCCGTGTATGGCCAGCCTTAATTATAAACTTTTTTTTTTTTTTTACTTTTTATAGTTCTGTGTTTGACCGCAATCTCACCATGGTAAGTGATGATGCGGCCGAAGGTGGTAAGCACACAAAGCCTAGAAGGAACTGGCTCTCAAGTGAAGTTAAGTGAGTGCTTTTTGTAATTGTTTCTTATTTTTATAAGCTTTTATTCTTGCCTTCTGTGTTTGGGTTATGGTGAGGTCAAGTAAAGCTTAATCTTCTGTCAAATATTAGGTAATTTTCTAGAATCAATCATCAGAAAACCGTTACTTACACCATCAAGGGCCATGAAGTTAGCGAGTTGCATAAGCGCCCGTATCCGCTGCCGCGGCGCTATTCTACTGAAGGAGCCGTCGATGAGGATCGCCAGCACCAGCCGGCTCTCATCGCCGATGCACGACCCGTACTTAGACTGGGGCTTCTCTTGGGACTTTTTTACCTGCAATATTTATAATTGAGTCATCTGGTTGAACAGAGGATACATGTAAATATAGGAAACATGAGACAACATACCGAGGTAAGGTATTTATATTTTCTATGAAAGCCTATATAGATCCCAAAATATTTACATTAAATCATCTCAGCATACTCATGATTTTTTCATTAGCGCCACATATAACTGGTTAACAGAGTAATACAATTGATTAGTGATTCTGAACAAATTAAGTTATAAAGTATTGGTTCAATATTATATTATAAAAAAAAAATAGCCAACCCTGTAAAGTAACATAGCGATGTATTTTAAACATAATGTCCAGGAACAGGGAAGTCACAGACTGCTCACAGATAAAGAAATATGTTTCCTAATCCAATTGTCAGTGACACATTACCCACCATTATTCATGTTGGACAGTCGCCCCGTCAAATGACAATATGGGACCATCGTTTCGTGTTTTCGCACCGGAAAAATGGGCAAAGAAAGAAGAGAAGTTTCCAAAACGGGCGTTAGGTGCGATCCATTAAATAATTATTGGCAATTAACACCTGACTCGCTTCTTTGCTTACTTAAACATTCAGTTATTCTGACACAGTATCTAAATGGATCTGCAGATTCAAATACGTAAGTGCAATGCCAACTTGATGTATTTAAACAGATTCAAGGTTAATATAACAAGACAGAGCATTGTGTTGATCACTGAACGAACCATTAAAGAAGTAATGGTTTAAATAAACAAAGATAACAACTGAGTAAATCATTCAACTGACTCAAACTTCGAACTGTGATAAGCTTGTACATGTACAGTTATAGTCGCATTGTTTTAAGGCATCATGATCTGTATATTCTTTCACTGCAGTAGTATACGTAGTAGACTTCCTTACGCTACTTTGTACTTAAAAACCATTGATCTAAAGGTCAAAACAACTAGAATGTCAGTATGTCACATGTCAGTCAGTCAGTACAAGTCTTCCTCTCCTGCCAGACTATAGTCATCCATTTCTCCTTCGTTGTCCTTTCTATTGTGTAATAAATCTAATGTCCTAATGATTACTAATGAAACCTAATTAATAAATTATGATCGTATTTGAACTAAATTAATAAGTTTTGCTACACAAAGAGATTTTAAAAATTGTAATTAGTTATAATTAATTAATTAATAATTAGTGTTTTTGTATTCGTGGAATACAGAATTATCGTCAGCTCGAAAGACAGTACATACCTCTATAGTAAAAGAGTCTGTAGCAGTCAAGCCGTGTGTGTTTCCATGCGCCGTGACCGTGAAGGTATGCGCTCCGAGGTCCTGCTTCTGTGGCACTCCACTGATCAGTCCGTGCCTCGAGTCCACGGCCAGCCAGCTCGGTGTGCTGCGACCGTCTTCACGTCGAACCTTCAATATCGAAATGATGTCAAACTTAAAGTACTTTTCTCGCGAATCTATTAAGTAAGGATGATTTTTTTAAATTAATGTGATTTTTGTTTTTATCTCACCTTATAAGCTAGCACTTCACCGGAAAATGCTTCCTTAGGGATTTCCATACGGAATAAGTGCCCCACGTAGGCCGATGTATCAGGAACACCCCATAACCTTCTTAGGCCATTTTTTGTTATCTCTGAATGGTTCGCTGTTAATTCGACCTGAAAAAGTTAGTTTACATTTAAATCTACAGCTTTCGATATGACATTGACCAAATTGCACAGTATTTAGTAATAAAAGCGAGCAATTACATTAGTATTCAATACCGATTCTAGGTGTCATTGTTCGGTGTTCTATCCATTGTAGACCTAGGATGTGGTTAAAAGTGCACTGACCTGAAACTCCTCACTATTGTCGAATGCAAAGTCGTCATCGTGTCGACTTAACGCCAGTGGACACAGCATGAGTAGCGCACACGCAATGTACCGCGCGCGCCCCATTTCGCCGGTTCTCTGGCCCCACTGAATACCTCTCGAATCGCTCACTCTCATAAAGTCATGATGGTTATCTGTTGATAAAGAACAATAATGTTTAGTAAACATGCCTATTTGAACGAGAAATCTAAACTTGAATAGGATTATTAATCACAATTGAATGAGCTTTTGATGTTAATGGGCGAAAATGACAGCAACAGATAACTGATATGTTTGATTCGGTTTCATCAAACATATTTGAAGATTAAGTCATCTTTCAGTTTAATATAGCAATTTTTATGAAATATCGCGTACATACGAAATGGTAATAAAGAAGAAAGAGTAGGGAGGGCAAACGGAAACGGCGCGGGTACTGTTACACAGTTAAAGGCGCGTGCTGGCGCATAATGATTGGACATAAATAGAATGAGCTTTTGAACACTCCCCGCTTTCCTCAGCATGCTGTCGCGAAACCACTTCAGGGAATACTTTTATGCTTCTTTTAGGATAATGTGGTATCTACCAACCTACTTACACTACACGAGATGCCACTTGAGATATTTTCGAGTAACGTGAAATTTTAATTGAATGTAATAAAAAGCGTCTTACTACGAACAAACCGATTAAATTTAGCTACAGATGATAAACATAAGCCTATCCTAGTAAAAAAAGGCTTGTTAACCAATATCAATAGAATCTCGCAATCGATACAAAGCCTGTCGTTGTTCTATTCAGAGGGTCTACTTTTGACAATTGATTGACAACGATGATCGGACTATCGTGTATCGTTTTACGTAGTAGACCCTTTGAGATCTGACAATTGAAACAAAAGACGGAGTTTAACACTTAATTAAGGCTATGACTAGACTATCCTTGAGCCCTAGAGCAATCTTACCCATCCATATTTATTAGCTGGAATACTGAACAATAGCAAAACATTCAGTTGTAAAGAGATCAGTTGAATTTCAACTTAAAATCTAATAGGTACCTACTACTGACGATGATATTTTATATAATCGCATAATGTGAATTAATAATAAGTAGTAAGAAAAATATATCATTAGATGACAACTCATCATTCAACAAAATCATCATTCAATAAATATCGTTGTATTATATCGTAAAAGAAATAAACAAACACTTCGACAAGATAAAACAGTCCTACAGATGATAAACGGACTCTTTAATAATAATTTGTATAATACCGAGAATTCTGAACTTAATTCGGCCACTCCAATTATTTTCAACGAGTAAGTACGGGACGCGAAAATATTTCGGAATGAAATGTATTTAATAATAAACGTTCTAGTACGAGTTGTGATGAGCCATTAAGGTTCTTTATTGACCATTTACACGGGCCCACTCTAAAATGAATGTAAAATAATATCGAAACAGATTTTATGGACTATGGCTATTCAAAGCACATTCACTGCCTGAAGATTAACAGAATTTTTGATCCATTGTGATAACAGAATTGAGGAAGAGCTTTATGAAAATTCAACCAAGAGGAAAAAGCGGGCGACGTCCATAACGTTACTTCAGGCCACAGAGGAGCGGATGTTGGCGGTCAATCTATTTTGATTGGATACTTTTTATCGTATTGATCTACGAAATGGCGGCCATGCGGAGATTCCGAGTATTGTCAAGCTGTTACTGTGGTCTTTTATCAAAGTTATACCATAAAAGAGAATATTTTATGCTTTTTCGTTACACATTATTAAACGTTTTCACGCAAAAATTTATACCATTAGGCTGTCGCTGGTTTAATACGTTAATACGTTTTTGTTGCAGGAGTCTGAATGTACCAGCAGCATCATTTGTTATTGTAGCAATTTGGCTAGCTAAGGAATCATCTGTGAAGGTGGCAGCAAGCTAAGTAAAATCTATGCTGGAGAAATATATTTACTTATATAAATGTGTATGATCTCTGAAGCTTTTTAAATAAGCAGCAATAAAATAAGCAGCACCTAAAATAAATGACTAACTCAACCGAGTGTTGTAGTGTAGTATGATATCATCCCTAAAAATATATGTGACATTCATAAAACTTAGAATGTACCATAAAACCGTTATACAGCATCATAAAATGCTGGGCCCAATTTTTTTATACTTGTCTCATAGCTTTTTTAATTAGAATGTTTTTATTTTATAACAACAACGTTGTGATCCTGCGGTTTAGAAATGTCTCTGAAGAAATAATATTTAAATAATACTTTGCCTGCATACAATTTATTAACACAAGATTCTTTATCTTAGTGTAAGTTCTAGATGTCATTTATGCACGAGTAGATAACAAGGGTTATCCATGTTTATTTTTATTATAAGGTATTTTATGTATCTGTTCATCCAAACGAGAGGTCTGTTCTATCATAAATTTTAATGTGAACGTAAGTTTTGTCAACAAAAAGTTGTTTTAAACGTAGGCATTTACTACAGCAAGTTTGTAAGCGAGTTAGAGGCAGCCAACCACTTCGGCGGCTTACCCTTGGGTTTGCAAGGGGACCGACGACTAAGAGGGTTAGTACAATGGATCTTTCCCCCCGACAAAATCTCGTCTACATTCGATATATTACATAGATCTATGTGCTCCGTATTCCATTAGTATTAAACCGCATGAACCGACGTTATTTTCGATTACTTATGCTACGTGTAATGTGGAAATGGCAGAAAATTTCGTAGATCTTTTTCGTCTTTCACTCACGTCCTTGCCTTTTTTCAATACAGGAGTTTGGCTTTCATATTCATACAAAAAAATAATAAGATGCTGTTACGTTTTGCAATATAATATACAGACTATTTTAATCGACTTCGCAAAACATCTTGAATTCAGTTTGATGCTTTTTTTATAGACTAAGTAATATTGTTTTATTAAAATTTACTTTAGTCATACTTTAATGGCTTTAGCTTCAAAGAGCATGTAATCACAATGTTTTAATTATATTGTTTTCCAAATTCAGACGATGAAAATAACTCCTTTACATAAAATGTACTGGAGATTCATTAAGAAGATGATATATGTGGAGTACTATGTGGAGCTTTTTATTCAAGCAAGACCGCAAGCCGTTGATCGTAACACGTATCTGAGGGTTTTTTATGCACGTAGTTTAGAACTCAGTTATTTTCTACGCTAAGTTTGTTTTATATGAGTACGTGAAAATTATACTAATAAATAATATTTTTGTTATTCTATGAATACTAACAAGATTACAATAAGAAGAAGAAGAAACAAGAAAAATCGTTTATTCTGAAATAACACAACACAATTACATAATGCAGCCAAAAGATGAAAAATAAACAACAGAGAAAAATAACAATAATTGTGTAATAAAATGACAAATATTTTACTAAAATAAAATTAAACCTATTTGATAAAACTAATATAAGTACGTAGGTACCTACTATGACGCATTATCTGGCCCCCACATACAAAACAATAATTAATTTGCCATGCCCAGACATGTAATAAAATAAATCAAAACTTGTTTACATCTGATTAAATGTCGCAGGCATTCATAACAGAAGACTGACGTTACTCATATAATAAATAGCTCGTTAATACGTGGTAGGTAAGTTAAACAAGGAAAATTGTGAGGTTAATAAGAGAAACCCTCAACATAAATGTAGAGGGTACTTGTAATCGAAAAATGTTCAAAGACGAACCCCTCATGTTTGGGGTGCAACTAAATAAATCTATTAAAATACAGACCTATCTAAACTTTGGTCAATAGAGGTGGGAGCTAATATGAAAAATAAAAAAATGTACTGAAACGAAATTAATATTTTAGTAGATATCCTTGTTTTTATTATCAAATATAAGTCATCATCGTCAGCCTATATGTCCCACTACTGAGCACATGCCTCCTTTCACAAATGAAGGTGAAAGGGAATGGGCAATACTCCACCACGCGTGCCCACTGCGGATCGGTGGAGGTAGGCTAGTGGTCAACCTACTGTTGGAATTTTTCAAGCCGCCTAGGAGGCATCCAACTAGCTTAACGACTATCACAATTAAGTGATAACCGGGACCAACGGCTTTACGTGCCTTCCGAAGCACGGAAACGCTCGATTTGAAATACCACTAGGCGGTCACCCATCCAGGTACCGACCACGACAGGCGTAGCTTAAATTTGCCGATCGATTAAGAACGGCTAATCATGCTACACCACGAGCGCTTCAATCAAAAATAAGTAACGCAAAAAAATAACAAAAACGCTGTGCAGGATCAACAAAATGGTACTAATTAGGATCAACAGCAGTTCGCATTTTGTAGTTACTTATTTCAACCAGATATTTCTGTTATCTGGTGGGAAAATACATAGTTGCAAGCTAAAACTTTCCCAAGTAATTTCCCCTCATAGTTTGTAAGGCATTTCTATATAAGGGTTAGGTAAAGGGTAATATCACGCAGCTTGCACGATGCCGCCCGAGTATGAGGGTACTACATTCCACGAGGTATTTAGGTCAGCTGGTAATCAGGCTCGTCATAACGCGAATAATTCACCGTATCTGATAGAAATTTCATTCATGACATTCTCTACGTGCTACATACTATCTTTTCATTTATCAAAAATGTTTCAAATTGGAGCCTTTAAATGCAATCGGAATAGTATGTATTTCAAAGGCTTGACTTTAATGGATGCAATAGCATAGTGAACTACTTCACTTAGCCATAAATAGACTAGAGCTTCGAGGAATTACATTTGAAAAATGATTTAACTCTGGCCGAGATTTGAGAGATATTTCTTGGATTCAGCGAAATGGAAATGGAAGAGGGAAGCAATAGAATAAGTAATGAAAAAATCACACAAATAATAAAGTCGTAAATGTACAGTTATGATGGTAACTTGTTTGAGTATGTAAGCAACTTTGTTCCAGAGAGAGAGCATTCCGAGAACTATTTATCTGGAGACGGGCGCAAACGCAGGCGTCAATCTATTTCGACAGCGGAAGTCACGCGCTTCACTTGCGTTGCGCCTGTGTGCATCATAATGTCATAGTTCCAAGTATTGAGGTGCTATAAATATGCATGCGTCTTATGCGTTCGTATGTTTAAGTTTTACGTTTGTTGAGCTGCCATCGATATGAGCCCACCCAAGTGTCTATAGTCTATTGTGTGTAATCTCAAACGGCATAAAGAGTATTGTTTCCGACTCGTGTGGGGTGCAAAAGCGACGCGAGCCAGGTGACATTTGTGATAAATTATGTCGTCGTTAGACTGTTACAAAAAAGGAGATATGAGCCTAAAAGGGTTTTTTGTGTTAAAGTGTTTATCTACGTGGAAATAGCGCGAATGTTCTTCGCAAACGTTGATGACTAAAACACAGCTCAGTGGTTCGTCTAATAAATTGGCGGCTGGAGTAACGATGGGTGGAAGCGACGCTGGATTTTACGAGCTGGCTTAATTGAGTTTTCGAAAGACGCAAAGTCACTCTTTCGGCTGATTGTTTGCTGAGTACATGTTTTAGGGTTACTTTTAATTACAGTACTAAGCGAGAGTAATGTTAATTGGTTATCGAGTAAAGCCTTAAGGGGTCAAATAAAAATAATAAAAAAAAAACAAATTATAGACGAGAATGTATTTACTCAAGTCAGGTAAATATTTAGACCTAGGTAGTTTAGTCACAACACTATGTGTCTGGAACTTTTTACGAGATTGTTAAAATGGCTCATCTATTTCCACAGCGTTGCTTTATAGTCTCCTCGTAAATTATCGCTGTTGCGCTTATACCTCAGGTTTATGACAGCACGCCCAAATACACTGTTGGCTACATACAACATATACACACATATTTACAATAATGTATAGAAATATTTTCTTTGTAACAAAACACTGTCGGAGGCTTTCATTGTTAGCGTTGCTCTATTTATTGGCAAGCTAGAACGTGGAATTAATTAAGGCAGACTTTGTTTATATGAATGGAGGTTGAATAAGCTGGAGGAGAAAAACGGATGTTGGCTCAGATGCGAAATAACACTGTGCTACTAGAATATTTATATCTCGTCTGTTGATTGAGTTTGTTGTGAAGGATTTTGATTTCAAAATGTTCGTTACTGGGTAATTAATGATGTTTGCTTGTATTAATTAACACGTTCGGTTTTTGTGATTCACCGCCTCGGTAGAATGTGGTTGTCGCATGGATACTGGTTCTTCTGGCTTATTGATTTATGAGAAGGGAGTGTGTGGCGGATCCATCCCCTATTTCTCTACAACAAGGGATCTATTTCTCTACGGTGAAACACATACAGAACAATAATAATAAAATTTATTCAATTTAATGGCTCTCTAAGTTAATTAGGCAATTTCGCTACTAGAAATTAGTAATAAGTACCTTATGCTAATGCTCTTGACAAGCAATATATATAACAAGTCTCAACAGGCGTGATGGTTTTCTTTGTAATTTCAGTCATAGACCTGCAAAACTACCGCTTTAGCTCTTTGCCTGTAATGGAATTTTGCAAGTTAAATTTTACCCACTTTCCGGTTTCCGATTGAGCTGAAATTTTGCACGAATATGCAAATCGCGTGACAATGCAATATTATGATGACGTGGAGCTGATCTGATGATGGAGCTGGAAGGTGGCCATAGGAACTCCGTAATAAAACCACGTAACCCCATCGAGTTTGGGCTCGTTTGATTCGTCTTTATGAGCACTTTGTCGCAAGTACAGTCAACAAAAAGTAGAGTCACTCAAAAATGCTTGTATTAAAAATGACATTTTTAACAAAGAACTTGTGTTGACGGAACTTAAGGGTTCCATGTTTGAAAACCCTAAACACGTATGATCTGTAGAAACATAATGTTGCGTCTATGCTACGCGAGCCGAGCATGCTGTGCGAATCCCTGTGTTAGTGAAAAAACTGTCAATCGGGCAGATTGCAGTCGAGCGCCAGCCGAACGCTCGTTCAAGGCTCGCAAGTCCGTCCACGCTACGCGATCAACGAACGAATCCTGTTCGTTCGTGGCTCGGCTCGTGCTCGATTCGCGTAGCATGGACGCACCATAAGAGTCGCATGTTGGATTCCGTACGTAAATATTGTATGCGTATCGTGCACTGTTGTATAAATCGGATTTACATAACGCACGACTGCCGGCTTAAGTAAAGTCCGAGGAACCTGAGTTTCTTGCCGGAGTCTTCTCAGTTTAAGTGTATTCCGAACCGGTGGTAAATTCAACTGTATGTACTGTTATCAATAAAATAAAGTTAGTTTCACAATATTGTATTTAATTATAAATGCGTGATTTGAATGACAAGGTGTTCTTATCGACCGCGGTATCCCGTTGGGTGGCTTATCTCGCACTGCCTGCCAAGACGCGGGCGCACCCCGCGGACCACTCTTCCCCTGGTGACGTCACCACCGGCAGCCCTGCGTAGCCAGTCGCTAACACGGCCATACTGACGACATCTTCGTCCTCGAAGTACAAAGCTGATTCTGTAACTGTATAACTGTATGAGGGGGTTATGATCCTCATACGCCTGCCTGACTTTTAGTCAGAAATTTGTTCTGCCGGCCAATTCATCATATTTTCGAAAGTGACCATCACTCTATGAGTGCTACCGTTGGGTTTAGTTCCCAACACTTCAAAACAGTAATTTTACCACTTTGCATGGAATACTCTGGAATCGCCCTTTTAACTTCTTGTACCCGGGATTCCCTTTGCTGATACGTATCAAAACTATATCGCCAACATTGTAATTTAATATATCTTTTGGCGTTGAAACGTATCATCTGCCGCTTTTGGTCTTCATCCATAAGCTTTCGTGCTTTTGCACGCTTGACTCTCAGGTCCAGCCTCTCACCAGCCTGCGTGAGATTATTACATATACACACAACGCCGTTGGTTTGTAACCAAACAATAACTCATTTGGAGTTCTACCAGTGACTTTGTTCACTGCGTTAATTATTAACGAATAGTACTTCACACAGCGCCGTTGGTTTGTAACCAAACAATAACTCATTTGGAGTTCTACCAGTGACTTTGTTCACTGCGTTATTAAGCGCCTGCTGTGTGGCAACCAGAGCCCCACACCAGTTCTATTCAGGTTCATCTCTGACAATAGCGTTCAACGTATTTAATATCCTCCTGTTGAGACGCTCTACCTGCCCATTAGCTCTGGACAGATTCAAGGAATTTATCATCAATTTTATACCATGTTCGTTGCAGAAAGCCTTCATGGATCTTGACGTAAATACCAACCCACGATCACAAACGAGCCTCCTTGGTACACCCAATAAATATGCCTTTGGTACTCGTTTCTGCCACCGCTTTCAAAAAGCAGTATTTTGTAAAACCATCATGTAGATCAATGACGTATTGGTATCCTTCTTTACTCTTCACGAACGGACCAAGATGATCTGCATGTACTAATGCAAATGAGGTATCACCCTTAGGTATCGGGTCCAACAGCCCTGGCTTCCGACCAGTGTCACTCTTGCCAATTAGGCATTTCAAACTAATTCCGGACATACTTTGTTACAACCTTCCTCATCCGGGGAAACCAATATTTATCCCGAATGGCAGCCAGTCCTGTAGACACCTTGATGTCCACTTTCATCATGCATAATTTTAGCATCCCCCATCTTGCATATCGTGGTACCAACCATTTGGATCCTGCCTTTATCTTTCTGTAAAGATGTCCCTCCTTAATCTCATAATCAGTAAAATATTGTTCTCTATCTCCTTCTTGGACATCTTTCAGAATACAAATGATTCTCGATATTTCTTCATCTGCCATCTGACATTAAAGTAAATTTTCAGCTGTTGTGAAGTCATATGTCAGACAAACTGGATTGCGGCTCAAATAATCAACATAAGTACTAATTTGAATCGAATCCCAATCAAATACACTCGAAAATGCTTAAGTGCTTGCACAGCTGCAAATCATACGAATCTCTAAATCATACGAATGATATCTGGATTCATCCGGTGATGTGCACCGGCTATAGTAAGCAACCGGATATAGTTTTCCATCCTCATCCTTTTTCAGCAGTATTGCCCCTAGTCTAACACTCGAAGCATCAGTGTGAACTTCAGTCTCAGCTTCAGTGTCATAAATCTTATTTATTTCTCTGTAATCAATACATAAACGATCTTCCCCATTTTTATTACCAGCAGCATTGGACTTGCGTACGGAAAATTACTTGGCCTTATTATATTTGCTTCTATTAATTCTGCGATCATTTTCTTCACAATTTCCCTCTATTTGGGCTAATCTGCAAGGTCTTGTGAACATTGGATCATCAGTCAAGAGTTTTATAGAAAATTGATATCTATTAGAACAACCAATCTTTATAGGATGTAGAGATACGGTCCCAATACTGAAACATTATTTCTTTAAAATCTAATTGTCCATCTTTGGATGGAGGACCAGTTTCTATATCACACAATAGTACCGCTGAGCAGGTGTGACTGATGTTACCTGATCCACTGTCCAGAATCTAATGTTGACACCATTCATATAAGCAACTATTGGGACACCTGGATGTTCTAATATATCGCGGTCCACCAACAAATCCACCGGAATATCGTGATTGTTCATGATCAAAGGATTGATATCTACACCAACACCGTCATTACTTAGTCTGCATGATGTCTGGCCAACAGCTGCCACAATACTTGCTTTTATTCCGCTCATCAAAGCTGTGGTTGGATTTGAGTGTAAACCAAGCTTTTGTGCAATATCTTGTCGTATTAAAGTAACCGAACTTCCCGTATCAATAATGGCTTGAACTGGGTTATTGTTCAATAGCACGTAGTGACCATGCGTACTAATTTATCGGAGCATTAGTTGACGGGTTTTAATTTCTTGAAGCATTTATCAACAGTGTGCCCGTAGCGGTGACAATGCTCACATTATACCGACCCTTTGTTTATGTTATTAGACTTATAAGTCCCGGCCCCATCGCCGCTAGATGTAACGACCTTGCCCGTAATATTTTGTTTCGACTTACATTCGAATCGTCGATGGCCCGGCTTCCCGCACTTAAAACAAGTGCCTTTTGTTTCTTCGAAGCGTCGTCGCGACGAATGAGATTTGTTGATAAGCGGTAGAGACTTATCAATATGGGTACGATTACGTGTTTCGCTCATTGATCGTCGTGACATTTGTGTTACCATGTCTTGCATAGTTTCACAACCTTCCAATACAATACTGATATTCTTGTCTACTATACCACCAAGCATTATGTCCATCTGCTGACGTTCGGTCAGTTTTACACCAAGTCGTTTAATTTTGGCGGACATTCGACCTGCATAGAGCACCAAAGATTTCGCTTGATTACTTTTAAAATTAACTACATCCTCCATTGTGCTAAACAGATTAGCTTCCCTGGGATAGGAAATAAATAAGTCTTTGTTGAATTGTTTCCAAGATCGCTTTTTGGGCAACCAAAGATTAAACCATGCCCTACCTTCGCCCTCCAGAGCCTGAGTTGCACGATATATTTTTCTCCGCTCACTCCAATTACATGCAGAAGCGATGTCCTCGACCTGCTGAAGCCATTCTTTCACATAACTGCCCTCCCTGCTGGGATCGAAACCCGGAACAGAGCCTAGTTCTGGTGTTCTTGATCTCCTGCGCCGCACTTTCCTTGGAGGAGTGTAACTTGACGACGACTCCGACTCGGACGTTTCACGACTGCGAGATGATCGCGACATTGTCTATTAGTGTCTATTATCACTTTCACTTTACACAACCAGTTCACTTCGGAAACAGTTTATGGATATGTATCCCACCGCTGTGTTATCAATAAAATAAAGTTAGTTTCACAATATTGTATTTAATTATAAATGCGTGATTTGAATGACAAGGTGTTCTTATCGACCGCGGTATCCCGTTGGGTGGCTTATCTCGCACTGCCTGCCAAGACGCGGGCGCACCCCGCGGACCACTCTTCCCCTGGTGACGTCACCACCGGCAGCCCTGCGTAGCCAGTCGCTAACAGTACATAACGTTCATAAGTGCCTTACTAAGGCCTAAACTGAATAAATGACTTTTTGATTTTGATTTTGAACTCTACTTACTTGGAATTCTTGAACCGTCATCGTGCGCTACGCTACAGTAATCTTAGCAATATATTTTAATAGTGTGATTTCTTCCTAAATTATGAATTCAATTACTTTGTATTGTAACCTAATAACTCCAGTATTACATACTATTCAAAGAATTGTATGAGTAAGTTGCTTAATTTTTTTATTCCTAGAGAAGGTACCTAATGTACAATTTCACGAATGGAGATTGAGGGAATACCTACATGAAATGTGAAAATACATAGCGAAAAGCTTAAGAGCTTGACTGATCATAAATATTTATGTTGGTAGAGAACTTACATCGTAACGCAACAGCCTCGCTCACTAAAACTACCAATATTTTACAGCCCAGACATACTTAGCGTTTTATGCCTATAAAACCTATCTATACATTTTCCAGTAATAGGATTTAATATAATGGTATCTGAGAAAAATTTACCAACATCATAAAGCAAATTCGATACTTAGGTCGAGTTTTATGCTCAGCTAAATGTGGATTGAAAAAGGACTTGAATTGTTTTGGTCGCCACTCCCATACAATAATACATGTGAGTCTGGAAGTACGGGTGTTTTATTTGTGAACACCGATTTATGTACAAGCTCATGTGATGAGAGGAAGGCTGTCAGCGGATTAACATGCTCCTTTCGCCACTTCCTGATAAGCAGCATTAAGTATAGCAGGAATTTTGGTCACAGATTATGTATTATCAAAAGTGGTAAATAAAGAACATACAAATGGAAATATGATACGAAACCAACGGGCTTAAAGACAGATGTTATACGTTTACCCGCATTACATAACATAATAGGTAAGCAATAAATCCAAAACATCTGTTGACGCCATATGGCTTTCGATACATGGACAATGCTGCAAAGCTGATTCATGCCGATTCTATTGTTTTATATTATGATTTAATGCGCACAAACAGAACGTAGATATCATCCTATACTAAATCTTCGAGATATTTGCCGGTCAACTGCAATCTGAGATTTATTAATATTGGCTGCACAATATAGCTTCCTGAGCGGACGCGTATTGAACAAACAAAACGCTTTCTGTAAAGCATTCTTCTTATCGTTGTACCTTGAGATGGAAAAAATGCAGTTCTTTGTGTACGATCCTTCAAGAGGCTCTATTACATCTCTCCCACAGGAAAATGAAAGCCCTAAGCTTTCTGGATCAATCTGCAGGCAGTATTCAAAGTACAACCTAGCAATTCCCAGCATGGTTCATTATTAGCATATAGATTGCAAATCATTCGCTTGTCGTTTAAGCCACATGACCAGTCGCAATAAACGCATACGCTTCGATGTATTCGGCGGTCAACGCAGCTGCAACAGACTGTGATTTACACAGCAGTGGGCCCGAAACACCTCCCTTTATGGGCAGCCAGACACATTTCGGGGAACTGCAATTTATTTGTCTGGCTGCCGATAGATTATTATCTTCCTGAGTTTTAGAGTTTTTATTTGCATTCAGTCTCTGCATATTTGATCATTACTTTAGATAAGCGTGAAGATGGAACTGACGTTGATGGGTTTGTTGCGATATATCGCGCGTATATTCAGTTAGTGGGTGGAAGTTTAAAGATTTGATGTTGTATGTTTGTTTATGCGAGCAATGTTGCAGTATGATTTTATTCATGTATATCGAAGCAAAAGATGAACCTGCTTCAAGAAAATAACGTACGTTTTCAATTTTAATTCAATTCAACTGTATTTTTAGGGCCAACAAAGATTTGCAGCAAATGAAACACTACACTGTGGATTTTAATTACAGCTTTATTCGCATTCACTAACATTTACCATAAAAGTTTAAAAATAAAAAGAAACTTTAACGTGTTTGTATTAATTTCACTAGGTAATTTGGGGGAACATATTACATGAAGCGATACAAAGCCCGTCTAGACAAGGCACTGAACCCAACTTGTTAAATGTTCAGACTTGGATTTACTTTCAGATTTTCAGCAGACCGATCATACTGGAAATCCGTTATAATAAAGATTATTCACAATATATATTTAAACTTTTATTTTATAGTAGAAGGAAATTGGCGTTCAAAATAGCTCTTTCCGTGTTGCTTTTTATATACACGCTCTAAACTTGGCATCGAGTCAAGATTTCTAGGCGTAAAAGCAGTGACATATATGTGCAGTAGTCTCTATGGCATTTAACGACAGATATTGCACTGATATCGGACATTAAAGTCAGTTAACGTCTTTAGAATGGCATGATATAGTGAAAATAACAAGGCTTTTCAAAAATTAAACGTACCTTAACCGTGGAACACGCTATTCTTTTAAGAAGGTCTTATAGAAAGTTACAAGCATTGAAGAAAAATCCCTTTAGAGTAAGTAACACTGAGCAATCCAATTCCGCAACTAGTAAGTGTTTTTGCACTGATTAATAACAGTAACGACCAATCACTGTATCTAAATTTTTGGTGTGTCCTTGACTTAGCCAATCAAGCGCATGTGTCTTGACTTAGCCCTTCAGAGCTTATTGTCGGTGGTGGGGAAGGTACCGCTTCTTTGGGTTAATTGTTCGATGGTTCCAAGAGACGAGCTCAAGAATACTAACAATTGCTAAGTTCAGCAACTAACTTTAACTAATTTACAAGCATACTCATACGCTATTGAAGAAATCAGTACACACAACAGGCGATTGGCACGGTCAATGGCCAACTCTCGCTGAACAATCTTGTGTTGACAAACACAATTACTCATGATTTAGATTTGAACTAGATTCTAAAGTGAGGTTGGCAAACGAAATGTTTAGTCATAGATACATGTAGATATGTCCCGAGATAAACTCTATCATCGCTGGAAGCAATTGGGGATTCTTTTAAAGCAAGTTGTAGTTAACTACGTGTTGAAGGTAAAATCTAGTAAATTATCACTAATGTATAAAAGCATAAGAAAACTTACTTGTTAAATTAAAGCCGTGACGGACGGCGTAACAGGAACTTTGAGACCTGAAACAAAATAACGGGAAATATAGAAAATCACTTATAAATATGTTAATCCATACAATGGTTTTATGAGTCAAGGTGTGCACGTTTTATTTTACGAAAAGTTACTAGGTATATTGCTGACAATATATTGAAACGCCATACCATACCACCTAATTGCATTTGGAGCGGTTTTTTTGCGCGTGGTTTAGATCCTTTTTCAGTTGTGCAGATGTTCACTTATGGATACAAAGCTCTGTCCGAGTTTGCAAATAACATTTAACACCACGGCGAGGTTTACTACAACTTTGTTGGACATTCGACTTCGTCCGCTACATCCGTTCCGGCCAACTTTAACCGAGGTCCGAGCCTGATTCCAGTCTGACCCACTTCGACCACTGTCGGAACATGAACAGTAATAATAATACATTTATTGGGAAGTGTTCGGTTATCAAGTAATTTCATACTTAAAGCTATTATAACAATAACGTAGGCGCTTTTATTAGTCATTGACCATAACACAGGCATCAGAAGATACAATATTGTAATTTCCATGTACGGAATGCAGAGGACTAACCACAGATGTGATAAGTATTGTATTGTTTCTGTTTATTGGGTATATAGGTATCAAGTAGTATACCGAATTTTATGTTGACTATTCTGCTCGTTATAGAAACCTATAAATGATAAATTCCGAACATCTGGTGCTAGGAGAGCGTAGCAAACGTTTGTATATTATGTTTTTTGGTGAATTGTTATTCAATAAATTAAATTATATGTTTCATAGTCACGTTCTGGTAATTGCCTAGCTCAAATAGGGTAGAGGCACCAATAAATGAACGTTTAAGCGTTTTTTCCATCTTTAAAAAGCTATAACTCGGTCATTTCATGACATAGGTGCTTGTTGTTTTTTTTAATAATACCTTAAATCCTTATTAATTGAAGGATTAAAGTAATTATATCCTACATCTTCATATATTTTAAAAAAAATTGAAAATGTAAGAAAATTTAGGTTTTATCCCTATAGTTGAACACTGAGCCCTAATTATGAACGTTTTGTACCCAAAAGTTGAACTAACATTTGAATAGGAGTAGGTTCCATAGTAGTTCGTTCATTTAATGGATTAATGAACCATAAAATGAACGAATAATATTCTAATTGAATATTATTCGTTCAGCTTGAGGCAAATATACCCAAAGGTTGAACGAATAAAATGTGAACCGTTCAAATTTCTACCACCGATCTTAATGGTGATTCTATAGGAAAGTTAGGTTTAAAATAATCAAAAACTCTAAAATAATTTGTTCAACTTTTGGTAACTAAGTTCATAAATTTAATAAAATTCATATCAGTATTTTTGTTTTGGTGTTTAATCGTTAATTTATAGGTTTTAATGGGTATAAAAATTAGACCCTTTTCCATTAGTTGAACGCCGTTCATCTATTGGATCAAGTGAACAAAATTTAATCCATTACTTGAACAGTAAATTTCTCTAAAAAACGGTAAATAATGTAATAATATATATTAAGTTATTGAAAGCAGAATATATCAAGATTTTATTCCAACCAAAACTGCTCTAATATGACATTAATTCTTTCTATACGCTGACAATATTCTTAAATTTGGAGGGACTTACCGTTATAAGGTTTCCATATAAAACCGATTTTTGGCGGGTAACGTAACACATAAAAATTCACCGCAAGCGCGTCTGGGCTGTCATTGTCAATGTTGTTAAGGAATATGGAAGAAAAAATATTGCCTTATAGGGAAAAAAATATTGCAAACATGTAAACTTAGGGATTATATTAGATTTTTTTAATTTTCGGTCGAACGTTCATCTATTGGGGGTCGGTCATCTTTTGGTGCCACTACCCTAGTATAAAAAGTATCGACATCTGCCGCCTAATGATGTCCTCATCGATAGGTAGGCACTAGGTAGATTAAAACCTCATTAATCAAAGTCTGTCACGAGTGTTCTGTTAATCGTGGAAAAACTAGACCTTACATAAATATCCAGTCTGATAAAACATAAAGACAGGGTAAAACATATTCTAAGTAGCAAGCAAATCTAGATGTTTCAGATAAATCTGTTCACAGTTTCGTATGCAGGAAGCTGCCAACAAATTAACAGCATGCATGTGGGTTGGGTAGAGGCATATAAATGCATAGGTGCAGCGATTCGTCTGTACTTCCCTTATCGCCAGTTGCCCGCAGCTTGCAATACCAACTAACATTTAAAAGCTTTTCGCATATTCACAAACTTTTGCAATTCGCTTTGGTTTGCTGCCGCGTCAAAATGTAAAACGCTTTCCACTTTTACGTTCATGATAAGTTGCTATTAGTGTTTCATACTTTTAATCGATTATGAAGCTGCTTATTCAATATTTACGTAGTCAACTTTAATTTACGTAGTAAATTCAAAGCGAATGATGTTATTTGATTTCATATTAAATTTGTTAAAGCTGAATCATTATTTGTGTAATTTAAGAAGCTAACGACAGCCTGTAAGCCTAGGATCAAAATAACAGAATTATTTAGGTGAAAGTTGCCTAACTTTTTGCTCTTATCTAGCGATGCTTGTGATGAAAAAACTTTATTACTTGTAGCAAAAGCAAGAAAAATGTCATGACACACTTTCAGAATTTATAATGAGAGTTCTGGATCTTTTATACCGGTGTAGTGTAAAGTAATCTTAAAGAAAGTTATAACGAGAGATAAGTCTTGCACGCTTCAACGGTAGTTTTGAAAAATCAAAAGTTTGCTAAATAAATCACGTCGTAACTACGGAAAGAGGAATGAAGTAACATGGCTTTTTTTCAAGTAAGTTCAAGTAAGTAGCACATTTTACACGAAGCTGAAACAAACAATCGATCACATAGTCACAAGAGTAATTATTCGATACAATTACGATTTACGATTGTGGCTATATATATTACTTACTCCTCGACTTAATTGGCTTGTAAACCGATAGCAGCTGTTACTGAAATTAATGTAAGGGGCAATTTAAAACACATAATTTAAGGGTGTAATAGATACCTATCTGTTACCCGCAACTGACATTTTATTGATGCAGCTTAGTTATATAGACATCTGATATCCGTCTCGAACAAAAATACTAAACCAATTTTGAAGATATTTGAAGCCCGGAAAACATTTACAAATCTAATGATCTCGCCCATGAATCTGCGGGAGGACATCGACACTTGGTTTCATAACACACATTTTATACCAAATCTATCCGTGCCTATCGAAAGATTAACAATTGATGCAGAATGGAAAATTGACAAAACAAGTTAAACAGCGCGTAGATAATTACGATTGGGAGAGGCCCAAATTAATATACTGTCAATAGATAGATGTTGTGTTGGAATACCATCAATTTTGAATGGTTATATCGAAACAGTGATGTTATGGTAGAGCTAGCCAGAGTAATGATGTCATCTAGGCCGGTTGTCAATTGACGCCGCGATGCGATGCGTTAGCTTGCGTAATATTTGGCTGACATAATAAATTCTATGTCATTTGACAAAAGTTGTTTGAAACTTGAAAGTAGCGGCAGTAACGAAAACGTTGAGGCAGTAAGTTGTCATGGTACGGATG
Source organism: Polyploca ridens (assembly GCA_951394255.1). Lineage (NCBI taxonomy): Eukaryota > Metazoa > Arthropoda > Insecta > Lepidoptera > Drepanidae > Polyploca > Polyploca ridens. The sequence goes on from OX596261.1 coordinate 5,835,687, forward strand.
TTTTGCTTACGTAGTAACTATTTAGTAATCTGTGGTTTTGCGGAGAAACTAAGAGTATAAAATATGAAGGCCAGAGGAAGATCGAGGAAAATGTAGATAGAGGATATGTGTATGAAAAGGAGGAAATACTGAGGTGTGTACTAATAGGGAAGCATAGAAGAAAATCGGCATATATTGTGCCGATCCCATTTTGATATATGGACAGGAGATTAAAAATGCTTGAGAAATAAAAGCTACAAATACTCCACATACCGTCAGTAGTAATGATTAGAATAAGTGTAGGTAGTTTAAAATTTGCGTGTCAACACTTGAGCAAATTGTAACTTGAGTGGAATGTCGTATTCACCGACGACGAACGGAACTCAAAGCATAGTCACAGAGGATTGTATTATAGCATAGTTGAACATTATTATTACTGCATATTGTACTTTGAGCGGAGGGTAATTACGTAAGGTAATTGGAGGCATATAATCGCTATGTACAGCTTTGATATCTGAGATTTTTGTCAATGTCACTGTTGAGAACTTGTATGTAACTAGATATTAGCAAAATTATGCGATTTGCTCTGTAGAAAATTATTTGATTGACAGAATGAGAATGGATGTGACCAAATCAGTGTTCTTTAGGCACTACCGTAGCAGAATGAGGTCATTGTTTGATCTTACACTAAAATATACACACATGATGTTAATACGTTTCCTGTAAATGTTTCAATCGTCATTCATTTCGCGTCTTTAGCCATATAGTATTTCGAGAAAGATATGTAAGGAAGGGGTAGAACAAGAAACCAGTTACATCACTCAAATCAATCTGTAATCATATGATCATCAAGCAACATTATCTAAAGAACTTGATAAGAATATACGAGAAATCTGCCTAAAATGTTTGCTCTATCTAGAATATGAGGTCGATACAATTTCAAAACGCATTTAACCACAATTGGATTCTACCGCCAAATATTATCGCGTACAGTGTCGACATGATCCAACAATGTGTAAAGCCAATCCCTTTATAAGGTTGGCAACGTATCCAAAACCTCGACTCGGATTACCGCTTGCCATTCCATTACATGCGTATGCTTGCTTAACACTGTATAAACGAGAGCTCTGATAGCTGAAAATAAAGATTCATTATGGAAAGTAACGTTGTGTTATGAAGTCGATCCAGTTATTGGCATCCTTTTGAGATCTCTAGCACAGCTAATCTTTACAAGTAGGCGGGAGGGCGCGGCTTCACGCGTCGGTGGTCTCCGGGTAAATTAATCGGTGTGACTGAACTGTCGTGCACTCGCCTCGGCTTGCGATTCGTCATATATAATGCATTAGGCCGTTCCTCACTGGTTCTGTGACCCGCTTTGGGTGCAAGATTCGTTGAAATATTTAATCGATTTTGTTCATGTCCTTATGATGATTAACTTTAAGCAATATCATTGATTCATTTGGTTCATAATCTTATCTAAAATGCAGAAATAATTTAATTAATTGAATTCCAAGCAATTCAAAGTGATTACTTTGACGATGAATATCGTTTAAGAGTACGTAGTTTCTGATATTCCACAAAAAAACATATATATCAACTGAAATGTAACCATCTCCGAACACTACTATACTTTTATCTATATTCAATTTGGATCTCATAAATAGTTGACACGGCAACGGCCGATTACAGCTCATAAACTAAGGCTATTACTAAAGTGCATAGCGAATGCTAAAGTTTATAAGATAATGGAGCTTCGAGTTCAGTGAGGTTAATAGGATTAGTGCGTGTCTCATTCCATTCGTAAATGGGTTACCTGATATACCATAGGATTAGTTTATTATGATGACAAATGTGTATTATATTTTAGTATCACAACTAGGTAGTTTATGCTTGATCATTTAACGTTGCCAGCTTAATCTTTTCATGTTTTAGAAGATAAAACCGATGCAGAAATTTTAGTATATTTTATCCACATTTGCTATTTCTACACGGATTAACTATTTCAGTTAAACATAAAAACAGTTTTTCAAGTGATTTATAATTGTCACTTGTCTAAAATTAAACGCGTCTGGTGAAGTGAAAATTTAAAAGTTAATGTTATAGTTGTCAAATTAATAAACGTGACAGCGGCACGCAACATGAAATAGTGGTTTTGTTCAAAAGCAATTATTTAATGTTTTATTTACGTATTATAATAAATCGGATACTAATGAATGCACTAGGTACAATATTTTTTACTAGAAAACCCAAACTCAATTCGCTATAACAGCTAATACTGTCTAGCTAGGGAACAAGGCGGGAATTCACAGTAAGTAATTAGTATGTTGGTCCCACACCCGACGAGATAATGCGCTTTATGCGCTAACTGAATTACTTTGAGGATACACGTAGACATAGGGTATACGTTCAAGTTATTAATTAAATCTCTTTGTTCCAACCCAGTCGTTGCCAAGGCGGGTATTTTCTTGTGTTTCGTGTTGCAGAATATAAATGATATTGAATTTTAGAATCAATTCTTAGTCTGCTATAATTATATCAAATTCTTTTGTATTTCTGACACGAAAAAGCCACTCGAACGATTTTTATGGCACTTCCACTCCATTAGCTCATTTACTTAGTAACGAAGAAAACTCCTACTGGATAAATAGATATTGTGAGCGAAGCTTTGGGAAACAACTGGTACGTTGTAGAACATTTTGTTTAAAACGTGATTGCACAAGCTTCACTGATTAATAAAAGCCAAACTGCGGATTTTATAGCTCTAGTAACGAAACAAACCAATTAAAATAAACACAGCACTTGTTGATACAGAGTTGCACATGTTGTTACAGATGAAAATATTTGCGATAACATAACAAATGGAAGTAAAATATGAAGAGGATAGCACTTCTCGATATGCCGCCGTTTGGAAAATCGACGATAAACATACATATGTAGAGCGGGTAAGAATGGTTGAATCCTTCGTAACATGTGAAGATCGTAAATAAACAAACAAGGAATGCTCAGAAGTAAAATAATAGGTATATACTGTTAACAATCGATACCGCGAGATGCGTGCCGGCCCCACGATCTCAACACTCCTGTAGGAGCCTGCTATTGATTTCATGCTTCGCCTGATTGACGTGGCGTGCGTGACGATAGAAAAATCAACTATTTATCTACTGAGCTAAGTTGTATGCGACCTCAGTTTTTGGGATAGTGCGTGACTTTATACGATACAGGGGTTAAACAGTACATGCGTTTAATCACGTCGAAGTTTTTGTTGAGTATATCGCTATTCTCACTGAGCTATGTACTTATTAAAAACATTGATATTTACTCTATTTAGTCAAATCATTCTTTTGTTAATAATTCTGTTTTTATTTTTGACAAAAGATTATAAAGTGTGAGAAACAAAGCCAATAACAGAGATATGACAATTTATTGTGATTCGATCGAAGAGTTTTTCTTTGAAAGAGTATCTATATTCCATAATAAGACACCCTTAGCTTCAGGGGAGGATTTGTTGAAATTGGATAACACGCTTTGTTGTTTTATGACAAAGGTTCGTAAAATCAAATTCATTTTTATTGTGTATACCTACTCTCTAACGTACGATAGGTATTTTTAGGCGCGAATCACTATTCATGTAGCGGGTATGAAAAACAATTACCAGTACAGTTTGTTATCGCCTACTGCGGACTGCTAGAGTCTACAAAATGGTAAGTGAAAACTGAAATTGTGCGTTTGATATAAACATCGATGTTTTTCAGCGACAACGATTAAGCGATAATAACAGTTGTCACGGTATCATAATCTTTAATCATAGTATGTAACGAAGGTGTAAATAATCAGAAGTGAGAGTCATCTTAGTGAAGCAATAAAAATGTTATAGCACATTCCATACCGATAATTACTTACCTCGACACCGAGTTTTAATTAATTGTCTTTAATGAATTTTGCGTAAGAAGTAAATTTATATTCCGCCTACAAATATAATTAATAAGAACGCTTGAGATTTGAGCTACATTTTGCCGACCTAAAACCAGCTTATTCTGAAGTTTCGGATCACGATTTCTAATATAAATCCACAGAGAATAGGTTCTTGAATTACACAAGATTTGAAGGGTAAAACAATACCATTTACAAGCATTTTTATTTTATGATAGTGAAAATAAAAACAACATTGTTAGCAGGAGAAGTTCTGGACATGTCATGTCACATTGATACATGAACAATAAATCAGTTAATAAGGTTATTTATGAATGCGTAACAGGAATTGTGGTGTTCAGAAAACTTTGTGGCCGGACCACTGGTGGTGCATGACGGGATCGCGTGCCTACTGGTTGTTGTTATGACAACGCACAGTTTCTAACAGGAGATTCTATTGCAATACTTTAATGTCGCCGGATGGACAGCAGGACAGAGTTTAGGCCGACGATCATTCGTTCACGATTTACGATGCCAATTTTACTATGAAGTATCAATACCAATCGATAGATAGTATCTAATACCAATACAATAACAAAAGACTCATAAAATGTATTGACACTTTGTTGACAACTTGATTACTTACAAATCAGTAACACTTATCGTTGGTAATTTTTTTTATATTAGTTAATAATAAGTATTTATATTTCTACAAGTTCTCTACTAAATTCAATAGTCGATTTCAATCTAACATCCAAATGATTTCTATCTATATTAAGGTTTCTTAATGATACGGTTTTATTAGTATATCTTGTTCTTGTACAAGGCTGATAAACGCCTACAGCGCCAACTCTAAAATCAACTAGCTGGAAATATAAATCTATAAATGACTATAAATCTAATAGTCATTTATAGATTTATATTTATAACATTGGACCCAATGTTTTAAGAGTAAAATTTACTTTAATTCTAGGTAGGTATATTGCTTGGGTTAAATTTCCCATAACTATTGATGAATATCAATTTGTCATGGGGGTAAAGCAAGATACCATTCAGCTTGAGTATTGGAGAAGCAATAATCCGCCTTTAGAAATTTACTCCTATAATTACTGGAAAATATAAACATTAACAAATATATTCTGGCTTGACAGATCTTTATGGTAGAACATAGCCCTGAGGCGAAAACGTGAGTTTCCCTTTCGATATATGAAATAGGGCGCTTCTCAATAAGCGAATTTTATTAGGGTTGCGAATCAATAGCCCTCCTCACATATTTTCAACCCCTTCATAATGTTTATGACGGCGATAAACATTGTTACGTTAATAATGTAGCGCATAATTGAAAAACATTCGAGTTTGACATAAGTAGTCGTTAAAATTATTGGATAATAACATCTCCCTATCCAAATTTAGTCAAACTCCCAAGCATTTTTTAGCGCAACTTAATCTTACATTTAAAGAAAAGTTATCTTAAATACCTTGAACCTGCAAACAGCTCCAACTACGGTTTAAGTAGCACAAGTACTCAAAATATCGAAATTTCTCCCACCAAACACAATAAAGTTGTCACAAATTCCAAATTTCCTGAAGCAATCACTGTTTTATACACTATATAAGCAACATTTTCAATAAACCGGGATATTGAGGAAACGAGTATAGACACAGCTACGTCGACCGACGTCGCCGACGCGAGACAACTGACTGACTGAGTGCAGTGCACTGAGCGAGCACTCGGCAAACTACAATTTGACCACCATCCATCAGTATATTCAGCTAGTTGATGAGATCAGCTAGAGTTACTCGAAAAAGATAAAACTGGTATTCCTCATAACATGGTCATTAGTCTGCATTTCGTTGTTTTAAAGGATAATTAAAAATCATTAGCGACTTTTCTTCTATTCATCATCATAAGTAGAATAATAAGTAATAAGGAAAAGATCTTGCTTATTAAAATTTACTATTTATTTACTCTTAGGAAGATTTACAGCTTCATTTCTACGATAAAATAAACATATAGATGATCCTATGCCATTTACAAATCTCCACCTATACAGGTCGTTGTTTTGGTCAGCGACGAGCGACTCAGGGTCGATAATACAAATGATACTTGTGCTAAAAAAAATATAAAAAAATACTTTATTTTTTTTAAATAATAAAAATAAAAAAAAAAATTTTTTGAAAATCATTTAATAAGCTAAAGTGTAGACATAATACTCAACGGGAGTACGAGGGAGTAAAGGGGTGGGGCGATGGCGGCTTGCGCCTAGCTCTAGACTGTGCACGTGCCTAGTAACCATACTTTGCAGTAATTTTATTTCAAATTGAATAAGGTATTTCTCAACATATTTACAGTATTTCATGGAATAAAGTCCATTTTTGGGGAATATATATTTTGTACTACCGCTCCTGGATCGCTTGTCGCCGACCAAAACAACACCCTGTATACTATGGAAATAAGGCATGTAAGGTCACTACATATTATTAATTAAAGTACCTACCTCGCGGCAATTTGTTTCTGTCTGTATAGTCTAATCTTAGTAGCTAATGGCCCTGATTCTGTTGTTCACAACTAAACTAATTTTAATGTCACTATGTCTCTTTCTAACAAAGAACATACGAAAAGGATGTAACAAATTTAGTCCTGTCAAATTAGTCCAATGCTTGTTTTCAATATAAATTTAGTCGCCATCTATCGCGGTTACGCCTAAATACACGCAAAATAAGACGGCAAAGATTAATTTGACAACTTAAAATATGTTCTATCCTTTTTCAATCATGTTCGTAAGAAAGAGATGAGATGTGACTAAAATTAGTTTAGTGCGATTTACAACAGAATCGGCACCACTGTGGGAATTTTCGCGAAAAGACGGACAAATTCACGAGGAAGGATTAGGATTTTCAAAAAAGCAGTCGTCGCAGAAGCATTTACCTATGCTTACGCTACGTAGATATGTAGTTACCGATATGGGAAAATTATGTACGTTTAAAAAAGTCAGCGATAGTTGTACGTAGTATTTATATACTCTGACTGAGGCGATAGCAATGTCTAGTCCTCTGGATGATTCACTGTTAACATTTTTGTCTTCAAAATGTTTTTAAAAATAATGAGTTCTTTTTTAAACTATTTGGGTCGATATGGTATTTTTTTAAATCTTTATCCAATTTAAGACTTTCGTTAATTTGAGCAATAAATATTACATCAAAATTGACCATTATACCACAATTTAAATCAGAATAAAACAAAAATTAAGTAAGAAGAGAAAAACAAGCTATTTAATCTATTGAATTTTTAATAAAACTTGAATTTTATAAGGTATTGCAGGCATAGAAATAGATATACATACATACACTCGAAAAACATAACCCTCCTTCCAAATGAATAGATCCCAGCCGGGAGAAGTCGGGCCGGGGGCTAGTGTACCTATTATAAATGGAAGGGAGCTAAATAATACAATAGTTATTGTTAGAAACATATTTAACGTTGTCGTTCTTGTATGAATGAACGTTTACACAACAGTTAGTAACAAAAGAACTTTTTTGTACAACAACTTTTTTACTGGGTACAATTTGGTATATTTGCTGCGACAGGAATAGTCTCGTGCTCACTATTTTAGAACGGCGTCTTTTGAGATGTCATCAATCAATGACACACGAAAGAACTCGGACCTTCGTATAAAAAACTGATTCAAAGTCATTATGGATTTTTAGACAATAACAGCGTTTTCGACGTTGATTATAATGTAATTAGAGTTTTGGCTGTAAAAACTATTATACCAAGTTTTAATTTACTTGAGACAATTTAAATATGTATATCTAGAAACTAAGTCAAAGTAAATGTAAAATTCTTAACGAAATTTGAACTTTTCAATCCCCTACAGACTCAGTGAGCTTAAATTGTAAACTACGGCCTTATGAATTCATATTTTAGGTTTATCCACACAATTGTTTTGAAATGTCTACTCGTATTCCTTTCATATATTCGAGGGAAAAGACCGCCCCGGGCATTTATCCCAAAACTCAAAAGTTATGAAATGTGATCGTAAAATTAATTTCACTTGAGACTCTCGAAAGTAAGCTTCGCAAAAACTTGACAGAATGAAACAAAATCTGTACTAAGACTTTTTTCATAATGACATTCATAAGAATCTTCTTTACATACAGAAAAGGAATTGACTACTGATCATCCCAGTGCGTGAGAACCTTGTGAGAACATTCTAGGAATCAACACGTCAATAGCAAATATGAAAAAGCATTGATAAATAATACATATATTTTCTTTCTTTCCAATCAAAAATCCGTAAGGGTCCAAGTACTTTACCGTTTTTAGTTTAGATGTACATCACAATTTTTATCAGGTATGTAACAAAGTACTACAAATTGAAGGAAGCGCATTAAGGCTTTATTAGACATTCATACAAAGGGTAGACTGCGACATGTAATATATCCGGTGCTGGGTGATTACAGAAACTAACAAACGGGCCTCCGAGGCAGCTTTGAAGTGAAATTACACGGCGAGCCGAGGCGACGGAGCTTTTTCATTATCAACTTGGAAAATTAGGCCAGAGTAGACATCGCAACGCAAACAAGACTGAACAGATACCAACGCTGCTTGACAACTTTGTACAACGTAAAACAAAAATTATATATTTAGTAGGGGCATAAAGGAGGTTGACTACAGAGAAAAGACAGGTAAGCACTAAACTTCAACAGCTTTGTTAGAACAACGTAACAGGTCGTAAATGTTGCGGTCTCAACTGAAATTACATCGCTTTGTTTTCTTAATATGTAATCTAATAGTGTTCAGTCGGGGTCGGGCACGCTGTGGTGTGCTTCAATACCTAGGATATAGAGATAACGATTACTGGAAGATATATGCTGGCATTGATTTGCTGCTAAGAGTTACAAGTAATACCTTGTTATGAATCATTCATCTCTAGTTATCTTTTCTGATGATCAGGAAACATTATTGATCAGGAATAAAGACATGTTCCTGGCGAACGCGGACCACGTATTTCTTCGTTCCATAAGTTGACAAACAAGCTCAAGCAGGTTTCACCTACCTGAAATCTATTCTCGGCATCTAATAATGAAAACAAATTTATGTTTTTATTGGAGGAAAGTTACGGATAGTATTTCCTTGTATTGATTTAGTTTAGTTCTATAAGACAGCTTTCTTGGTGAAATTTGGAACTCAGGCTTATATGTGTTTGTATGCCGTAAGCGAAGACTTGAAGAAATTCCTTGAGAATGGAATATTTCCAGTTGATGTTTTTTCTAGTTCTTTTACAACCAACATAATTCCTTTTTAATACCGATTCAGAGTGCATATCGTACGTGTAATACTGGACGGTAACCGCAGAAACGAAATCCCTTCTTGTTAATAAATCGATTCGCAGGTGTAGGAAAATAAATCAGAGCAATATCTATGTATCCTATGTACCTACTATGCTTTCAATCTCACTTTTTATTTAGCAACAATGAATAATTAAGTAAATTTTTAAATGCATTATCTGAAACCTTCCACAGACGTATTCTTCGAATTTGAATAAGACGTAAACCACAAACTGGGTCAGAAACTCAGAATATAGCTAGTCCCGTCTAAAATAAAGCTTGTAACGTGGTGAGTCAACATTGCTGGTTCAGGTGGATAGATGGGTAAACAGATGATTTCAGGAAATCATTGCGAGTGGAACTCAAAGTTTACTGTCGAAATTCAATTATTAGCGTCTGTTTGACAGAAGGTCGCTCGGGCACCGAGAGAATTTCAGAGAGTCCACTGTGCTGTACTCGTTCACTGGCGATAAGATTCAATTAACTAAATAATATCCCAGTTGACACGCTCAGGAGACCTCCGCAATCAACGAATATAGTGATGTAAAACAGTCTTAAAAATTGAAATATGCAGCGTGAGACATAACTTTGTAACTATGGAGAGCACTTCAAAGAGGCCGTTTCCTCACGGCTCCGAGATCAAAGGCGGCGAATGAAAATTAGATTTTTGATTAATTCGCTGTTTGTAAACCTTGAATTGTTTCTTGGAATTTAATGAATGTATATGATCTTTTAATACTTCTTGTAGGTACCGTTGAAAAAATAAACCCACAACAACAATACCCAGTGATTGAGTTGAAGCGTTTTGAAGTTCTTGTCCCTTGTAGAAAAAAGTGACTGACAAGAGGGATTTCCATGACGAAAGTTTTTCAATCAAGTGGAACGAAGTACGCTGTCTAAGTTCGCCTGAATAAAACCACAAGTACAATCTTCAACGAACTTCGTTCGGTAACGTATACTGATTTCTGTTGTCTGAGAGGAATTACATTTATAATGATGCTTTCATTTCAGCATGATTCAATGATTGAATACATTATGGATAAACACCTGCACCGTCAAGTTTAAAATTTGAATAGAGACTTTGTAGTAATAACAGAAAGTTCTTCGCCGCGAGGTAAATCAATACTCGTGCGGCAACCAAAGCGGACGACCTCTACGTTACAAAGTAAGAATAAACGGCGGCCTTCCAAAATATTGTTAGCTCATTTCCTTACAAATTCAAATCCACCGTTACGATTCCAGGAACGGAACAAAGAGAAGGAATCATTACCGTTTGATATCGAACAAAAACAACTGTTTTAACTTAGGTCAAATTTATCAGTGCAGTTATAGGAATAACATCTAGAGAATTGCCGTTTTCTGAAGAATAAATGTGGATTTTAGTGATTGGCTTTAAAACGACATAGTCTTAAAAAAAACATAAATCCTCACCAAGAATTACAGTTAGAATATATTCTCTTTAAACAATTGATAAACATGGATATGACCCGGTCTCTCTTGACGGAGCATGAGACCAAAATAAAATGGTTTTGTGTCTTGTCCTATCTTACGCTAATACTTGGTGTAAAGTTGAAAATATTCAACCAGTGCTTAGTTTGTTTTTTTTTTTTTTTGATGAGCCTTCCAATATTTTAGTGATGGCTACTATAAATATATCAATATCTATTTGAGTGATGAGTGCATCTCAAGCGATGGAGATAGCAAACAGGTCAACGTCTTTACCCAGAAATAGCTCGATGCGGTCGAGCCGCCCCTGGCCCATGTCTTTCGTCGCTTTTACTTAGCAATTCGTTCCGACATCTCGTTAATATGTCAACGAGGTTATCAATACACAATATCTACGGTCTCCCGCTGTACTACTGTTTACAAAAGTTGTAATATGGTGAAATTTATGAATGTGCTCATGTTTACGGGCGAGACGGTTCCAGGAGCTCCATAACAGGAGGTATAAGTTCGTCGACCGAACTATTGTACGCCGACCTATTTTTACAAATTATAATAGTCACTAACAATCGACTCGTCAACTCATTTGCTTCTAACAATATGTTGCTCGCATTCCTTTTATAATGTAACTGAAGTAGATTTGTGAAATGAAGTTCGGTTCACAATTATTTTCAATTCGAGCAATATGAAGAGTTGGTAAAGTCGTTTATGATTCTCTTTTTACCCTGCTTTTGTTTGTCATACTGATGTGAAAACATTAATCGACGTACAGTCAAACGAAAAATTATATTCGCTCGTAATAAAAGACTACATCGAATACAAGTAAAAACTTCGCAAGAATATAAAAACTGTAACTGTCAACATCGATAAACTGCACGATATGGCAAGGGCACCTTATTTACTGGTATCTAAGTATTGTACACAGGCGAAACAACTTTTCCCTGATGTTTATTACGGTTCTAGGTCTGTGCTGCGCCTAATAGATCCATTGCTTTTTTCCACCGTTTTCATCATTATGTTGGTGAAGTAGGTAATTGAGGAATAATTATAAAAAATAGTTTTAATTAATTGATGATCTCACGATGATGAGAATTGATCTGATCACACATAGACGTTAATAGTTGACTGTCTCTACATTACACTTTGATGAGGATATTTTTTTTTTACATGAGCTTTGAAACTAATTAGTAGCTTTTTATAGTATATTACTCACCGAGGGCAGGAAGGTAAAAAAAATCTCAGGCTTTCTTATTTCCTGCCCAAGGTGTGTATACTATTTTTCTCCTCGACAGAGGCGGAAAGCGGCATTTTTGTCTAGCGCAGCGCGAGCGGGAGGAACTTTGACGCTTTCCGGCCGGAGGGGAGAAAAAACATTTTCAAGATATGACATACGTGTGTAATATGAAGTTTTCCTTTTATATCTGTCTGCCAAAGTATTTGTAGATTAAACGCTCCAGTTCCATTAGATTTCCCTGGAGAGCGAATGGATGTGACGCGACGCACTGTGATCGCGTGGCGGGTTGTTTAAATCGAGACAATGCTCTAACCCCGATTCCTGAAGTCTCCTATATTGAACTAAGGTACTTGCTTTTTAATAAAAAATAACACGCTCCAATATACCGCTATTGGAAATGTACAGGGCTTCGATAAGTTCTTTCTTTGAATACTTTGTATAGTAGGATTCGCAAGCGTAGAAATTCTGGCTAAGGAAATTTTAATTTATAACATTTCTATTCAAGAAAGCCTACCAATATTATAGCATGTATTGCAAGCAAGCGTATTTCTCTCGCATAGAGAGCACATTCTTAATTTTTAAAAGAGCCATTGTGGCTATAATTATTTATGATTGAACCATGACACATATTCCCAAGAATAGGTTAATCATCACTCAGTCCTTCAAAATATGCAGTAATCGAGAGCGTTCTTATTAGGTACTTTACAGTAATGTACACAGAGTAATAAATTAAGCTTATCTAGACAGTTTGTCTATATGGCCACGATTCATCACTGTCGAGCAACACTGGGATAACTGTCATATTGGCGAAAGTGAATTGATTCGATGTGAAAAGATCATTTGGGAGTGAATTACTGTAATCGACTGTCAAATGGGTATTTTAATGTGAAGTGCTTGGATTCAATGAACAACGCCTCATCGTAGCTAACATGCTCAACGATTTAGTTTAATAAGATAGCAAGCCTGAACAAGATCAGTCTACAGTCGATAGTTACTAGCACCAACGTCTAACATAGTCCGTGATTTATCAGATAAAGTTTAAGGACCAGTGATGTCGACCATTACTCGGTCATCAAAACCTCGTTAACGACACAATACATGTAGCTAGCTTGTAAGAAAGAATATTACTTACCAACTTCTTGAAGTGTATTTATACCTAATTTCCAAAATGTATTGTTACCAAAATAATATGTGTATCACAAACTTAACGTTTGTAATCGAAAGCAAAGGGATAACGCTGAGTAGAGATTAGGAACTCGACAACAATGCGAAGGAAAATTAGTGTGGAAAACACTCGAGACTTACCAAACTTAGGTAATTGGATGTTCAACCATATGTTTCAATATATTTCCAACGGCAAGTAAAGCGACTTACAAAGACTTAAGAAACCCGCTTACAAGTTTTATCTACTTGTCTGACTTAGTGCTATAACTTACTATTATATCATGTTCCTTCAGAAACTTATATTTATTGATTCAAACAGGCAATAGAGCGATCACGATAGTACATAATAAATCAGTCAATAAATGACAGACAAATGAATGATTAATTAATTAATTAAGTACGTTTCACTAATAAAATATGTTCGCGCCGAATTCTAATAGAAGCTTAAACTGTCGCTGGAGGTTGATTGTAGAAAAGTGTGCAGGGCTTAGAAGAATTGTGTACTAATAACTATAATATTTTGTCAGACAGTAACTCCACCCTGAAAGCAAAGATAGCATTTTCATCATTCAAATCTAAGCTCATTTATATTGTATTGTTAGTTATTCTTATGGCTCAAGTTCTTTCGATCTACAAGAACTTGCATAATTAATTGCGAAGCAGTAGGTACACGAAGAATAAAATGTTATTTCGTCCGCAAACCTCGTACAAATTAAATTCTTTCCGTCCGGAAACACGACTTTGTATTTGGAACACAATGTGTGGGAAATTGTCACGTGACTTTAAAGTAAAACTCGTAATTCCGTACGAGTATGGAATGAGCGTGACACGTTCCTCCAGACCCATTCACAGCCGGTTATTGTATGCAAATTAAGGTGGGACATTTTTCAAGTCGACTCCCGGATTAGCCATTTCGCTTTTCGTTTGAGAATTCAACGGGTGGCGCCAACAACTAAGATTTTGTAAGCTCGTATTGAATTATGCTCAATCGAGCGCAAAGAAATCGATTGATATTGCATAAAGTTATTCCCCAACACCATTGTTAAACAGCAACCTAGTTCGCTGGAGCTATTTATGTTGCTTATACAGACGTACATATTCAACGCTAATGTTTACAATTAGGGCGTACAAACGACAATTTCCCGCTTGTAATGATGTAATTGTAACAAATTCCGTGTAACGGCGAATAGTGCGAATACTAACTTTGACCAACCTCGTGGAAATATATTGGGATGGGGACGAATATTGAGACAAAGGGCCGTTGATGAGGGGGCCGGCGCATCGTCGCTAAGAATCTGGGCGTCGCGTTGGCAATCACCGCGAACGACCCGAATTTCAGACAAGCCATTAAAAGTTTTATTACACATGCTATCTTATATTGCGCCTAGATGAAGTGGATTACAAATGTTGCGTTTTCCCGAGATATCATACCTTAACCGATAAGTAATTAGTATAACTGTAGCGTATACATTAGCAAGTTAACGTAACAAGAAACACTGGGCGAGTGTCAGTGACCTCCGTTCAGTAACTCGCGATCAAATTGATTAGGCGATATTATGATACGACTCTTCACGCGTGCTGGCTCTGTCGATGCGATGCTCTTTAATTGGCTTAATTGCTAACTGACGCATAGAAGCTTCTGAACTCGCTCGCTGGGCTATATTAGAGTTCAGTTGAGACATAGTGAGCACAACGTTTATTCTCGTATTTATTGCGTGTACTGATGCTGCTCACTAATTAATTTGTCAGTGCATGTGAGTGTTTGTTGGACAAATCCGAGGCGGATTCTTTCCAAGACAGTACGTGACTCTCGTCTGCGAGTGCGTGTTGTAACCAGCGTAAGCGCAACGGAGATCTCGAAATAGCAGCTGACTCATACATCACAGCCAAGTAAAGGATCAGTGGTGAAAATAGATTTTTTTTCGCTCTGTTTGTAAATCAAAAGTTGTATTGTTCACTTGAATAGATCTTAGTCACTAAGTACCTTATTGGATAAGTCGTAATAGTTAGTCATGTCATAAGAATAGCTATTAATGGCATGTGCAGGAAGACGGTAGTATTTTTATACTGGTTTAAGATAAAAACACGCAATAAAACAAAAAGTATTTGCAGTATAATCATAATTCTCTTTAAGGACACCAAGGTAGTTCTTGATTCCTTATTTGGTAGACAGTCCACATATACCGACAGTACCTAAAATGGAATAAGCGAGAGCTTTTAACGAGCAAGTAACTGACTCGAACATCTAGCCACTGAACCTTTTACTAATAAAAACGAATGACTACTTTCATGTCATCCTTTTCTTGCTAGAATAAATACATGTGAAGGAATGAGATACACGTAATTTACGTTTATTAGATAGTTATCAGCGCACTACACCACCTTATTGGAGATTGGTGAAGTAAACTATCATAAGTTGCGGACTAACTAAGCGTTTACTTGCTATACGTAAAACTTCTTACACAGTAGGTAGATGATTCGATTTCAGAGGTACGTTAAACACTTAATCTGAATTGCTCTGCTTCTAATAACCCCCAAGGCCATTTAAAATGTTTAAATGGTAATTAAGGGTAATGCCCAGTATATTATCTATCTTATTTATAGCTTAGTGGCACGCACTGTTGCCCTTATCTGGATGGACGAGTCCTGGTCGCAAACTTGAGTCAGACTGTATCAATGTCATGCCGCATGTCTGGTTAATAAAATAAGACGCAATTTTGTGACGGCTGTTTATTTGTCTGATAAACCAATTTATGAGTTTGTTTTAAGAGCCTTCCAGAGAAAGCACTACATCAAAATGTTAATTCCCAAAACATTAACAATTTTAAAGTTAATCACCTGTGGGAAAATGAAAAATGACTGGTGTATAACCAGTCAGTGGTGTATAAACTAAGGTCATTTATTTCAAAGAGAGGAAGTCATTAGAGTAGTAAAACGTATCAGCTTGTGCGACCTTTGACTTCCGACATCGATAATTCAAAGACTTGGTGAGTTTAGGGATCATAACGTTACATAATGCAATAGTTTTAACATAAGGGATGATAATGGTCATGTTAATGGTTAGGGTATAACCTGCAATATCCGGCTTCAATAAGGAGTATATGAATGGCGGTAATTGTAACGCAATATTCCAACGAAAATTAGATCATAACCGGGTGAATTGAGGCATCTGGTCGAGCCATAAATAAGTCATCTTTGGAAATTACTTCCGACTTGGGCATGAGAGAATATAGGTTGCAATTTTAATTTAACAAATCACTCATTTAGTATCTCCTTCCGTTGTTAGGATTGACATTGATGGATTGACGTTTGTAGATCGAACTTCAGAATGGGCTTGCGCCCGCACTGACACTCGGGCATCCGGCGCCGCGCCGGAGCGGCCGTACTGTTTGGCGAGACCGGATGCCGCGAAATAATATACCGAACCGATGTTTGCTCTCACGAAAGAATAAGCAACAGATAAGAGGAATGTACGTATGAACGAAGGTGTAAGTTTACTTCATTTCTTAACTATTTGTAAACACAAACATGAGTAGACGACTACACCAATTCCGAACATGAGTAAGCACTTTAAGTTTTAAGGCTCGGTACTAGCCAAACATGTTGCCGTATTGTCATAAGTTTATATAGAAAACGTAAAGTAGTAGCCACGAAAAAAAACATCTGCCTAGTTGAAGAGTTTAACTAGCCGCCAAAAAAACTCAATTCAAGAAAAACTTTCTAGATTCCTGTAAAAAAAATATAGAATATCGCTAAAAACGTGAAAAAGGGACTCCCGTACTGTCATAACTTTGGCGTAATTAAGAACTTAAACCTAATAAACTGTACGTAATCATGGAGACTAAAGAACAGAGAAGCCGCCGAATATTTTTGTTTTATACAGTACCATACTTATATTTTGAGTAAAAAATTTGCAAACTTTTCGCCCGAAATCTCCATACAAAATTACTATGGCGGCGCGCTTTCCCGATATATAGTCGCTCGGTGATCTCCGCAGCTCAGTCCACCCCACGTCTTCGAAGTGAGAGCACGTCACTTTATGCAAAAAAATAAGACGTAGGTGGCGGCGTGTACATACACAACATCCACGCACAGTGGTCGGTTTTAGGTAAACGTTGGTAAAGAATAGAAACAAGGTAGTCAAGTAATTTTATAATTTCGTTTCATTGATTTTTTGAACCAGAAGTATTTTTTACTTCATACATTTACAACTTATGTGTTTTTGTTTATAATGATAATTTTAATGAATAACTGTTATGAAACATAATATAATAATTATTTTTTGGGGAATATTTTATGTATGTATATACTTTCTAATGCTTTTTCAGTTGATAAGACATCTTACTAAATAATTATTGTTTTTTGTAAATATTTATGTAATAAAAATAAAATGATAATTATAGAATTTAATGATGAGGTATTTTTCATCATCGGTTGTACTGTTGTACTTCTACTTTGTACTTGTAGCTTTCCTTGAAGGTATAAGTAGAATAATCAAATCTAGTAAGTCGATGTACTAATTTGAATCTTTGCAATAATGTAGTTTCCGGCCTGCAAAATGGTCTCCGTACAATACTATAATTTTGTACCATCGAGCTGATCTGATGATGGAACCGGAAGGTTGGGGTTCTTCAAAAAGGGTGTGAAAAAGGCTGTGAAGAGGCTGCAGGGTCTGGAACGCGCGAGTGATAGCCCTGGTGTTGCAAGCGTCCATAGGCTAAGGTAACTGCTTACCATCAGCGGACCGTATGCTTGTTTGCTACCTTAGTGGTATAAAAAAGGGTATGCACTGGAACCACATAACGGCACAATGTATCCTAGTCGAGTTTGGGCTTATTGGAACCGTCTCGAAACGTTCTTTAGCCATAATCAGTTGTCAGGGTCTGATGATGGAGTCAGAAGGTTGCCACTGGAACTCCTTAACGGCACTACGTATCGTAGTCGTGTTTGGGCTTGTTGGAATCGTCTTGAAATTTACTTTGGCCATAATTAATTTTCAGGATCTGATGATGGAGTCGGAGCGTAGGCTCTAGAACTCCATAACGGCACAACGTATCCTAGTCGTGTTTGGGCTTGTTGGAATCGTCTCAAATCCTTCTTTGGCCATAATCAGTTTTCAGGGTCTGATGATGGAGTCTGAATGTAGGGACTGGAACTCCTTATCGGCAGAATGTATCCTAGTCGTGTTTGGGCTTGTTGGAATCGTCTCGAAACGTTCTTTGGCCATATTCAGTTTTCAGGGTCTGATGACCGCCATCTTGAACTTCTTAGATACTGATCCGATAGCTCTCAAAATCGATATTTGAGAGACCTTAGGGTCTCAAAATAAGAATCTTTTTCAGAATTTTGAAAAAGTGTCCGCCATTTTGAACTTTTTAGATACTGGTCCGATTGGTCTCAAAATCGATATTTGAGAGACCTTGGGGTCACAAAACAAGAATCTGTTCTCAAAATTTAGAAAAAGTGTCCGCCATGTTGAACTTTTTGGAAACTGGTCCGATTGGTCTCAAAATCGATATTTGAGAGACCTTGGGGTCACAAAACAAGAATCTCTACTCAAAATTTAGAAAAAGTGTCCGCCATTTTGAACATTTTAGATTCCGGTCCGATTGTTCTCAAAATCGATATTTGAGAGACCTTGGAGTCACAAAACAAGGATCTTTTGTCAAAATTAGGAAAAAGTGTCCGCCATATTGAACTTTTTGGAAACTGGTCCGATTGGTCTCAAAATCGATATTTGAGAGACCTTGGGGTCACAAAACAAGAATCTGTTCTCAAAATTTAGAAAAAGTGTCCGCCATTTTGAACTTTTTAGATACTGGTCCGATTGGTCTCAAAATCGATATTTGAGAGACCTTGGGGTCACAAAACAAGAATCTCTTCTCAAAATTTAGAAAAAGTGTCCGCCATTTTGAACATTTTAGATACCGGTCCGATTGTTCTCAAAATCGATATTTGAGAGACCTTGGAGTCACAAAACAAGAATCTGTTCTCAAAATTAGGAAAAAGTGTCCGCCATCTTGAACTTCTCAAGTACTGGTCCGATTGCTCTCAATATCGATATTTGAGAGACCTTGGGGTCACAAAACAAGGATCTTTTCTCAAAATTAGGAAAAAGTGTCCGCCATCTTGAACTTCTTAGGTACTGGTCCGATTGTTCTCAAAATCGATATTTGAGAGACGTTGGAGTCACAAAACAAGGATCTTTTGTCAAAATTAGGAAAAAGTGTCCGCCATATTGAACTTTTTGGAAACTGTTCCGATTGGTCTCAAAATCGATATTTGAGAGACCTTGGGGTCACAAAACAAGAATCTCTTTTCAAAATTTTGAAAAAGTGTCCGCCATGTTGAACTTTTTATATACGGGTCCGATTGGTCTCAAAATTGATATTTGAGAGACCTTGGGGTCACAAAACAAGAATCTTTTCTCAGAATGTTGAAAAAGTGTCCGCCATTTTGAACATTTATATACCGGTCCGATTGTTCTCAAAATCGATATTTGAGAGACCTTGGAGTCACAAAACAAGAATCTTTTGTCAAAATTAGGAAAAAGTGTCCGCCATCTTGAACTTCTTAAGTACTGGTCCGATTGCTCTCAAAATCGATATTTGAGAGACCTTGGGGTCACAAAACAAGAATCTCTTCTTAAAATTTTCAAAAAGTGTCGCCATTAGGGCATGAATCTCGGAATATCGTAATATCGGAATCTCGGAACGTTTTTCCGATATTACAATATCGGAATTGAGTGATCCAATATCGTAATATCGGAATCAGATATTTTTATCTAATGAGTTTTTAAATAAAGATTTTAAGCACGCCACAAGGTATGGTCGTCTAGAGCTATAAAATTAACGTATCGTACATCAATTTTGCCTACTAGTGTTGAAAGTGAGCGTATTTTTTCAACAAAATACGAAGTTCATTATCCATAAAAATGCTTGATGCTTTGTTTTTAGGAAAATAAGCAAGAAAAACGAGCGTTTAAAAAATAAACATACAATGGTGCTTATCCTGTTGTTTACAACTAAACTTATTCCCCCTTATTACAAATCATGGTTTAAAGCAAACCCAGGTAAAACCTGTCTCTCACCTGTCACTCGGTCACTTTCTAACGTCATATAATAAAAAGAGACGAGGCTATTTTAAAACCTGGTTTTGCTTTAAACTATGTTTTGTAATAAGGGGGATTCAGTCTCACTATATCTCTTTCTAACAAAGAACATAAGAAAAGGCTGTAAGAAAATTAGTCCTGTTAAAATAATCCAATACTTGTTTTCAACATAAATTTAGTCGTCATCTATCGCGGTTAATTCTAAATACACATAAATGAAGATGGCAGACTAATTTGACCGCTTTAAATCTGTTCTATCCTTTTAATAATGTTTGTAAGAAAGAGTTGTGATGGGATGTTCACCGCTAAGAAAACCCCATTTGCTGTAGCTCCGCAATTCCAGAACACGTCCTTGAACATCAGTAAAAGCATTGGGATCCTTGGCGTCGACATTTCTAGCGACGTTTTGTTCCGTAGTCACTTAGAAGACAAGGTTAAGCTGGCATTCAAAAAGCTTCGGAGTGCTCAACAAAGCGAAGCAGTACTTCACATCGGGGCAAAGACTGCAACTTTATAAGTCGCAAGTCCGGCCTCATATGGAGTACTGCTGTCATCTGTGGGCGGGGGCATCTGGATACCAGCTTGGGCCTTTAGACTCGATTCAGCGACGTGCTGCTAGAATTGTCGACGATCCCGAGCTCACAAGCGGTTTAGAGCCCCTCAGTCTGAGGAGAGACTTTGCCTCCTTATGTGTGTTCTACCGCTTGTACAACGGACAGTGTTCTGAAGAATTATTTAAGATGATGCCCACGGCTACATTCTACCATCGCAACTCTCGCCATCGACGGGGAGTCCATCCTCACATATTGGAACCAGAATTGTTTCGAACTGTGCGGTCTCAAAGTGCTTCCTTTCGCGGCCGCTCAAATTGTGGAATGAGCTCCCCGCCGTGGTTTTCCCAATAGAGTACAGCATGGGGTTCTTCAAAAAGGGTTTGAAGAGATTTCTGCAGGATCAGCAACGCGCGAGTAACACCCCTGGTAGCCCCCAAGCGTCCATAGGCTGCGGTAAACGCTTACCATCAGGCGGGCCGTATGCTTGTTTGCTACCTAAGTAGTATACAAAAAAAAGCTTTGAATAACAGATAGGCTTTCGTCGACTGTGCAGCTTCGAAATCTTAAGTTCTTTGGTTACATCTGCAGAACCGAACACTCGATGAAGAGACTTGTTATCCAGGGTGGGAGGGTGTACTCGCAACGCTATGAATCGCAAAATATGGAAAAGCATTGCGAAAGCTGTAACCCTAGACAAGGAGAATACTGGCGTAGAAGACCCACCATGTACACTATCTATTGCAACCACGACCCCTCTGACAAGAGTGCTCGACTGAGCAGAAGACCTTTTCAATCCAACTTTATAACGAACTAGTTGCCCTCGAGGTTTCCTCGCGTTTCCGGGATTAAAAGTAGCCTATAATGTCCCAGTGCTGGGACATTATAGGCCTGTGAGGGTGAAAGGGAATAGGCAGATCTCAGATCAGAGACTCCACCACGCGTGCCCACTGCGGATCGGTGGAGGTAGGCTAGTGGTCAACCTACTGTTGGAGTTTCCAAGCCGCCTTTTTAGGCGGCCTCCAACTAGCTTAACGACTATCACAATTAAGTGATAACCGGGACCAAAGGCTTGACGTGCCTTCCGAAGCACGGAAACGCTCGATTTGAAATACCACACCCACCTAGGTACCGACCACGATGGTGGTAGCTTAATTTGCCGATCGATTAAGAACGGCTTATCATGCTACACCACGAGCACTTCAGCCACGGGCCTATAGTACTTGGGGATAAAGTAGCTTCCTATAAGTGAAAAAAAAAAACGAATCCGACCGGTAGTTCCACAGATTAGCCAGTTTAACCAAGCAAAAACACTCTTCCACTTTATAATATTAGTATAGATAGATAATTATAAGGAATATGGGCAATTTATAAAGAATATGTGCAATTTATAATAATAATTCCTAATTCCGATATTAATATCGGAATTCCGATATTGAGATCCAATATCGGAAATCAATATCGGAATTGAAAAATCTTCCGATATTACATGCCCTAGTCGCCATGTTGAACTTTTTAGATACCGGTCCGATTGCTCTCAAAATCGATATTTGAGAGTCCTTGGGGTCACAAAACAAGAATCTTTTCGAGAGTGCAGAATGTTGTGTGCGTGTCATTGCACACAACACTAACCCGCAGTAAATACCCATTTGCCACATGTTGCTTTCATAGCGTAGTTGCGTAGTTTAGTTCGTTCGATTACGGTGGATGTAGATTTAAGAATTTATGCTATTTGTTTTAAGAATTTATGCAACATCTTTGTTTCAAAGGTTTTTCGTTTGTTTTAATCAAGATATCTGCATATCTTGGTCAAAGTTGGTTAAGTGTTTTAGAGCATTCCATCTCATAAAGACATTCCCGGGAAATCGAAAAAAAAATCCCGACTTCGGGAACGACTTATTTCCCGGGAATTCACCATGCTATGGTTTCCTCACGATGTTTTCCTTCAACGAAAACTCAAGCTCATATGTTATTTACCACCTAGAACCTAAAGAAACTGAAATAGGTATACTATAAAGGTCGTCGCTCCTATATCAGCATCATCGCAGCAACAGCCCGGCACTCAACTCAATCCAACCACTAGCTGCCAGCACGCCGCCTGCGAGGTGGCAGCTCGCGGACGACGCGGCGCTGGAAAATTAGTGACGCGGCTTTGGCAAGATTCCGCTTGCTGGCGTCACGCAGCAAGGGAGCGGACCGCTCGCTGGAAGCGTGTGGTCAGCAGGACTAGTGGCTTGTAGCGGCAAGCGCGCTTGCCGCGAGGCGTCAACTATTTTATCTAGTTTTAGTCATTGTAAAATTTACTTTTACGCATACGATTTAAAGGCTTCACTTGCATGGCAAGGTAAATGCCGAGGCATAGCCGTGTTGTTACAGTAAGCGGTGACCCAAATGGTGTAGATTCTGTTGTAAATCGCACTAAACTAATTATGCCATACCACCATAATAATGAATAATGAATTTGGTCAATGTTCATGTCATGACAATTCCAACAACCCCAAAAACGGCTAGGATAATTTCCTCAATTATGGAGTTCAAGTGCCTGTCGTATTACTCCATCAGACCCTAAAAACCATATATGGTAAAAGTGCATATTATGACAATTCCAACAACCCCAAACACGGCTAGGTAGGATACGTTACTCCGCTATGAAGTTTATTTTATTTCTTTTTTTTTTTTTTTCAATGGAAAACTTACAGCTAAGTATACATAAAGATACATCAATATATGGAAATGAAAGGCTAATTAAAAGTTTTCACAGATATTCCATAACAATTTCTAGTACCTCCTTCTCCATCATCAGATCCGGGATACCATATCTGGTCAAAGATCGTCTCACGAAAATTCTAACAACCCCAAACACGGCTAGGATAGGATGCTCCGCTATGGAGTTTCAGTACGTACTCCCTTACTCCATCATCAGACCCTGCAAACCATATATAGTCAAAGTTCGTCTCACGACAATTCCAACAACCTCAAACACGATTTGGATACGTTGGTCTGCTATAGAGAGCCTTTCGGGATTGTATTTTCAAACGAACTAATACACTTGCAAAGTTTAAAATTGTCTTCCTAGATTTTATTTACATAGTTACATACTGCCATACTACGTAGTTATAACCGTAGCTGCCCGGTGCGACTTCGTTCGCGTGGTGCCCTACCCTACCTTAAATATTTCAAAAACTTAAAAATTGCCAAATCTGTCCACCCGTTCTCGAGTTTTACTACTTTTTAGGGTCCCGTACCTCAAAAGGTAAAAAAGGAACCCTTATAAGATCACAATCTTGTCCGTCTGTCTGTCTATCCGTGTGTCACCACCGATTTTCTCAGGAACGGGTGGACCTAGCAAGTTAAAATTTATACCAGATACTGAGGTCTATAGTCCCTATTAGGTAAATAAAGTCAAGGTCCTAAGTCAACACGATAAAAAAATATGGGCAAATTTAGATTTTCGAGATAACTTGTAAGTATCAAAATTTACCTTAATTTTCAACTATTTAAATTTTTCGGAATTTTCCCTTTACTTGTGCTGTAAGACCTTGTTACCAAAGACAATTCTAGTTCAACCGGAAGTACCCTATAGGTTTTGGGTCGAAAACCTATATGGTAGTTCCCGTTGACCTAGAATCACGAAATTTGGCAAAAAGCAAAAAGCACAAGTAAAGGAAAATAAAAAAGCTGAAAAGGACACGAAATATAAAAAAGCTGAAAATTAATATAAGTTTTGGTACTTTTAAAGTTTGCGCCTACTACTAATTTCACAGTCAATTTGAGTAAGGTTACATTATGATTATTATTGTACGGAACCCTCCCGTGTGCGAGTACGACTCGTACTTGGCCGGTTTTATTTATTTCTGAAACAGAACTGTTTTGTATTCCATTCCAACAAAACAGACCAAAAAGATCGGACCTCATACTACAGCCACAGCTACAGCTAAAAAACAGAAAAAAATCTGAACGCATCTATAAATACCTATTTGACAACCATGTGAAAAAAAAAATCTAAAAAATAATTTAAAAAAATTAAATCGACTTCAGAATACACTAAAAAGTATGAAATAGCTCTAATCTGACACTGATTTGAAGTCAACGAAATATTTTCAATGTAATATTTCGATGTTTAGTCGAGCTCTTTCGCTGACTTTAAATCAGTGTCAGATTAGAGTTATTTCATACTTTTTAGTGTATTCTGAAGTCGATTTAATTTTTTTAAATTACTTTTTCATTCCGTCATTTTTAGTTTTTCTTAAATGAACTAGAATTTGACCAACATTTTGAGATGTTTTTCCTTTGACCCCACACCCGTAGCTCGTACCAATAAGCCAGGCCGTCAAACTTATTTGTCCAGATCTTGAAAACGACTGAAGCGATTTCGATACAACTTACACTGTTCCCTATGTTGACGTAAAAGTAAACCAATTAAAAAAATTTTGGTTACAATCCGATTAATATCTTCGGAGATATGCGAGGACAAATATACATACATACAAACATACAGTATTTCCGTTAATTATTATTTAATTTCTCATCGTTTAAACCTACCCTGGACTTCCACAAATATTTCATAACCAAAGTTAGCCAAATCGGTCCAGCCGTTCTCGAGTTTTATCGAGACTAACGAACATCAATTCATTTTTATATAGATAGATAGGTACTTGAAGTTTATACAAATTTCTTCAAAATGTCTTCCTTTTTAATTTGGTTGATTTGAACACGTAGTTCCAAAAAATAATTCTAAACAAAGTTAATGCATTACCAGATGACCTAACGTAATAATAATTTCCGTACGTTCATCGATGCACCGCTCGATGTACCGCTTATTCCCACACCTATCTTAAGTTCGCGCTTTCTGTCATTGGAACCACTGTGTTAAGCGACTGTCGTGTGCGTGAGCGCGATCGCTGTATGAGTAGTGGCGATCGCGTTTCAATACCTAATTTTCTCCCGCGCCCGAGCCGTAGCCGGCCCTTAAGAGGAAACACTGGTGGTGTTTTTTCCATACAAACGTAATCCTCAGTTTCCTCTCTGGATAATGACACTAGAGCAATGATTATTTTACCATGCAATCTGTAGGTGCCACTGTATGTCCCTCGGTTTCGTTTTTCTCCATAAATTAATTATTATAAAAACTAAAAATCTTCTAAAATCACAAAAACTCATCATTTTTAACTGCCCTTATCAGACGTCCAGAAAACAAATATGACGAATATAAATAATAAAAGGAAAACCGACCGACATAGCCAAAGCCCTTCTTATTACTATTCTTGAAAAATAATTAAAATCGATTCAGTATTGGAGGAGGAAACTGGGGATTACGAAATAGCGATTTCGTCAATTTTAAATAGGTATAATCGATCCAAGCTGCAGTTGTCTCTATCGCCTGTATTCGGGCAGGGTTGAGGGAGGAGAGGCTTGGACAAATACATATACAGTCAAAGAAGTGTCGCGTAGTAGTCGATAATATATTATCGATACCTGCTCTAGTGTTGTTCATCGATATCGATATAGTATTACGTCTTTGGTAACCTACATGTAAGGTATAGTGTGCCCTAACCAAGATTGTTCTTTTTTATACTTTTGAGTGATGAAGGATTAAAGAACAAGAAATGTGATCGTTCAAAGGTTATCATAATATCTAATATTCAGTAACCTTTTTCAAAATAACAGGACAAAATATCTATTTTTAATTGACTTAAAAAAAGGAGATTATCAATTCGACACGTATGTATGTATTATTGGACTGCCAAACAATATTATATATTCAAATGATAATCTATTAGGACTTCCAAACAAATATACAACATTTTATAGGTGTATGTATGGTTGTAAGTATGTATATTTATCCACGCATTTCTCGGAAACTATTAATCGGATTGTGACTATACTTTTTAGTTTCGTACCCGAAGGGTGCCAAACAAGACTCCGCTGTCCGTCCGTGCGTCTGTCTGTCAGTGGGCTGTATCTCATGAACGGTAATAGGTAGACAGCTGAAATTTTCAGAGAATATGTATTTCTATGACCGCTATAACAAAAAATAATAAAAATGAAAAATAAAAATTAAAGGGGCCGTTCATACAAGAAACTTCTTTTTTTTGTCATAGCAACGATAAGTTGTTTAATATTGTACGGATCCCTCTGTGTGTGAGTCTGACTCTCACTTGGCTGGTATATTTATTTAAAATCGACTTATAATTTCTTTTTCGTACATTTACGAGGATTTGACCAAAGTTTTCAGATATTTTCCCTTTGACACAACCAACTCCCATAGCTCGTATCAATAAGCCAGCCCGACACACTTATTATTCCATATCTTAAAAACTATTGAACTGATTTTGATGAAACTTCCTCACAAAATTTCAGGCTTCCAAACTAATATACAAAATTTCATAGGTGTATGTTTGTCCACGCATTTCTCTGAAACTATTAATCGGATTGTGACATTTTTTTATTGGTTTACATTTACTTCAACTCAGTGAGAGTTTTATTAAAATCGGTTCAGTTGTTTTCAAGATATGGAATAAGTAATACGTGCGGCGGCTTGGCTTGAGCTTGGTCAAATTCTAAATAATACGAAATAAAAAAAGTTGGTAATTGAAATAAAAAAGTAATTTAAAAAACTAAATCGACTTCAAAATACCCAAAAAAAAAGTTTTTTTTTTTTTTATCGACTTCCAAATACACTAAAAAGAATGAAATAACTCTAATCTAACGCTGATTTGAAGTCAGCGTAAGAGCACGACGTATTCCAGTAAAAATATTTCGCTGACTTTAAGACAGTGTCAGATTAGAGTTATTTTTAATATTTTGTGAAGAAGTTTCATCAAAATCGGTTCAGTTTTTTTCAAGATATGGAGTAATACGCGTGAAGGCCTGGCTTGATACGAGCTACGTTTTATTATGATTCTACAATATTATTTCAAGGGCTTGTTTTATACGTATAAATAAGCTCTTTCACTAGTAAAAAAAAACTACTTCATAATACACAAAAAAATATGAAATAACTGTAAACTGAAAATATCTTAAAGTCACGAAAGAGCACGTCGTATATATTCAATTAAAAATATTATAGCTGACATCAAGACAGTGTCGGATTAGAGTTATTTTTTACTTTCGCACTGTTCCCTAAGTTGAAGTAAATATAAGGCATTAAAAAAAGAATGTTCACAATTCGATAAATAGTTTCGAAGAAATGCGTGGACTGTGGACAAATATAAATCTATAAAATGTTGTATAGGTATTTGTTTGGAAGCCCTAATAGATTACCATTATGTGAATATAATGCAGTTCCAATAATATTACATATATAAATGTCGAATATATAATCTATTTTTTTATATCGACTCAAAATACAAATAAAATAACGTATGGTTAGGTATTTGTTCTAATTTCAAAATCCCTAATGTCACTTGGAACAACAGAACTGCAAGCGCTGAAAGGTATATCAACTTGCCAGTCGCCGGCCGAATCACAGAAATATAATATTACAAGTAAAGTAAAATCGAGGGGCGGGCGGTCGGTGGGAGCGGTGCGAGCTACGGCACGCACACTTACACCATGCACAGTCTGTTCACTCACACATTGATTTCCGGGCCACAGCGCGACAGCAATAGATTTGTTAAATACCTATCTTTCAAATTTCTTGCAGCCATCCTTTCATCTTAAGTGCAAAATTAGAATGTGTCTTTCAAAATGCATATAATATAGGTATATTAAACATGGTATACAGTTCTTGTTCATGCTTACAACTGGAATTAAGTTGAGGAATCATTAAAGGATTGGATATGGATCAACAACTTCCTTTTAAGTGTTAATTTGTCCAAAAAGACTGTCGGAATACCTAAGAATGGTTGGTATACCTACCACACTATACAAATACACCACACAAAATTGAGTGAGGTTATTATATTACAACAAAAGGTGTGTATTCAAGTATTGTTGCATGTACACAAAGGTGTTTCGTGAGCTTATTTTCACGACATGAACGTTGCCGCAACTACATTCTCATTATTCGAAAATGATATGCTAGTATATTTAGTGTTATATGGTATGATAAACTAACGGTATATTTTATCGCCTTGAACTGGTAACAAGTAAATCGGTCTTACGTATTATCTATCTATGGAAATGACAGGTGATATTCAATAGCACATAGTTAGAATACAACTCTAACTAAACCAAATTCCTAAGGAAATAAGTAGATTAGTATTAACAAACGAACCAGCATTACCTGACAAAAATGCTCATTTGATATGGAAATTAAATATCAATACAAAAATAAAATCTCATTGGAGGCCGCTATGTTAGTACTACGTCTTACCCCAAAAATGTAGCAGAAAGAAATACGAGTGTTATAAGAGTAGTAACAATATTGTAATTTACGTAGTAGGTCAAAACCTTCACATAACCATTATAACTCAACAAGTAAGCTACCATATACTTAGCTACCATGCTCCTTATTATTGTAGTAGAATTTGCCGGAAGAGATACCTTTTATTGCTCATGTTGAAACAAAGAACTCAAGGTGTACAGGTGAATTTAGCTCTTCGCTGTCCGTTAAACATGAAGCAGTAATCTCAAACTTGGTACCCGATAACGTCTGGAGCAGAGAACAGAAACGTGTACTACAACTCTGCAAAATTTTAAAGAAACCTTGTAAGCTCTCGCGGAATTTCAAGCAGAACAGAAATTGGGCTTGTTCAAAATTTATATTGGATGATATAAATGATTAAGATCTTGCTATAGGGATTTGAAATAATTTAAAATATCAAATTGATATGCTGAAATAGCAGACGAATATAATGTTGCAGTAGCGGTGAAATAAAGTAGAGACAATTCTCGTACGGCAATACTTTTTCAATTGAGAAAAACCTGAATGCATCATAAAAAGTTGCTCAAAAGGCAAACTAAAAAAAGGGATGGAAATCACGAAGCGTTTTGAACTGCTGGAGATGGAAAAAGTGTGCCACGTTATATCTCTACGTGAGCCAGTTACGTAACATGGTAATGGAGTCCCTGAGGGAGATAAAACTTGAGATAGGAGGGAAAGAAAGATTACCTAAAAATGCTACAACAAGGTGTTTTCCTGATTTAATTGATAAATTATGAGAAAATACATTAATGTCCTTATTTTTTTTATAGTTCGAAATACTGCTACAGCTGTTTTTTTTAATAGTAGAACAGAAGAAAATATTGAATCGTGGTAAATAAAGCATTTATGCTATATTCCGCTGCCAAAACTTTTCGCACTTACAAGCTTTGTAAAATCCAATTTAGAACTAACGATGCTCTACGAGTGCTTAGTCATAGAAGAAACTATGGCACTTCACTATATTATGTTCTATTCTATGTAAGTTTCATTACTACAAGTGTCAATTGCTCAATTAAATGGATGTAAGCGTTTCCAATTTAATATTTTAATAAATGGGCTGTGAGTTTGCTTTAAATATTCATTTAGTCTAGATATGTACGGTAGAATACCTGAATTGAGTATATGTAGTTCACTTACATAGACTTTGTAAATAGAGGTACTCCAGGGACTTTGCGGGTATATTATGTAACTGAAAACTAAGTTTTGGGACGTGACTATTCAGCTATATCGTGTCGATGTAATTATACATACGCAAAACATATTTTTGATCACGTATTATCAGTTCAATAATCAACATAAGAACATAATGTACCAGAAGGAAAGTACTGTTCAATTAATTGCTTTAATTTCAAGCGATGGTAATCCATGCAAGTCAACCAATTATGTTCTTTTACCAATAACCAATTAAAACAATACATAATAATTAGTTACATAGACTTGGTAATAATCATTTATTAGTAGGTATTATTAGATACAATGAGAATTGAATTAAGCAGTCAGTTTGTGGTTTGATATACTCGTACATTATTCATTATAGTTATAAAAAAGAATGGTTACTACAAAACTACAAAATATCATAATGTTGTATTGTCAAGCGACTGAATACACGTGCAAAGTTGTATTAAAATTGTTTAAGTAGAAGTACCTACTTAAAAAGGTCTCGAAGATTCGAAGCAATTGAAGCAAACAATCGAATAAATATACGGATACTCAATAAGACCGTATAAAAACAGCCGATACGATCAAAATGACGTTCACTTCACATCCTTTGTCAAATCTCTTCGCACAATGTTGTAAATGTTGAATATCACAAAAGACTTACGGCCTTCCTCAAAATCGCTGCTTTACTAATCCTTCTAATTAAATGGTCAAATAAATAACCTTGCTGCCATTGTCATAAAATTTAACGTTTTTTGAGTGACCACTTAATCAGTTTATTAGTTAAATGACGTTTTATGAGTAAGGGGGTTAGTACGCTGAATCAATCAACCAATCGGAACTTGTTCTTTTATAATACGCATATTTAGTAGTAAATAGTATATAAGTCACATAACTAACTCAAACAACGTACCTATGTTTAAATTTTATTAATGTTTAAATGAACACTATAGTAATAAAAATTCCATTAAAAATAAATCTTACCTTATACTACCAGTGGAGTGGAAGCATCTATCATCAGACTAGGTTGACAGGTAATTGACCTAGAACGATAAAAAAAAAACAATTTATTTTCACTGCGTAAGGGAAGTAGGGACTTGGGTGACGGGAACCCGTATGAAAGATTAAATAAAATATCGCATAAATCACTGTGAATTGGGATGCAAAGTTAGTTTGATTTAAAAGTAATCGTTCTTTGTTCTAACTAAGCTATTATTGTATGCAAAACTACAATGTATTTAAAACTATGCATGTTTACACACTCTTAAACCTGAAAATCTGAATAATTACGGTTTCCTGACCACAATATAGCATGAAAGCAAAAATACTGCACAAACTTAAAAGCTTGCTTATTACACTCACGACAAAAACACATATTTATATAGAATTTAATAAGCATCAGTTTTCAGAAAAATCAAATAAAAAAGGAAAATAGATCACAGAAATCGGAATAAATTGCCGATACGCGCACACGTGATACTAAAGGGAGAACTGTTATTAATTATTATATCCCTTATACGATACAGACAATACCCAACGTGGAAGCGCATTGAAACATGCTGTTTTAAATATTGATTAGCTTATGAAAATCAAGTACCTATAAATTTGCAGTTTATAATACGTCTATAAACTTCTAATAAGCTTCGTAAGCAGTTATAGCAGTAGCCAAGCAGTAGCTATTTAAATAACAATAATGCATTATTATTTATAGCCTATCGGAACTCAAGACCAGCATTCATAAATGATCGCCTGCTATTTAAAATGCCCGTAATACACCTGTGTGAACCTGGAACCCGACTTGAAGATATTGTAATTTTTTTTTTTGCATATGTTTGTACTCCGTATGTACCTGTTTGTACCAACTTTTTTTTCGTTTGTACCTCAAGGGGTTCGGAGATACGGGGGGTTGAAAAATGCTCAGAACCCGACTTGAAGATATCGTTATTTTTATTTTTGCATATGTTAGTACTCCGTATGTACCTGTTTGTACCAACTTTTTTTTCGTTTGTACCTCAAGGGGTTCGGAGATACGGGGGGTTGAAAAATGCTCAGAACCCGACTTGAAGATTTCGTTATTTTTATTTTTGCATATGTTAGTACTCCGTATGTACCTGTTTGTACCAACTTTTTTTTCGTTTGTACCTCAAGGGGTTCGGAGATACGAGGGGTTGACAAATGCTCAGAACCCGACTTGAAGATATCGTTATTTTTATTTTTGCATATGTTAGTACACCGTATGTACCTGTTTGTACCAACTTTTTTTTCGTTTGTACCTCAAGGGTTTCGGAGATACGGGGGGTTGAAAAATGCTCGGAACCCGACTTGAAGATATTGTTTTTTTTTGTTAATGCATATTTTTGTACTGGGTATGTACTTGCTTGTACCATCTTTCATTTCGTTTGTACCTCAAGGGGTTCGGAAATACAGGACTTTAAAAAACCTAGTCCCTAATATCGGAATCTCGGGCATTTTTTGAGATAATCAAAATCTGCCAGCAGGGTTGGATCCACCGTCGTTTGTACCCGTTTGTACCAACTATTTTTTCGTTTGTACAAGTACAAGTACAAGATGGTACAAACGGGTACAAACGACGGTGAATCCAACCCTGCTTGCAGATTTTGATTATCTCAAAAAATGCCCGAGTTTCCGATATAAGGAACCAGGATTTTTAAAGTCCTGTATTTCCGAACCCCTTGAGGTACAAACGAAAAGAAAGGTGGTACAAACGGGTACAAACGACGGTGAATCCAACCCTGCTGGCAGATTTTGATTATCAACAAAAATGCCCGAGATTCCGATATTAGGTACCAGGTTTTTTAAAGTTCTGTATTTCCGAACCCCTTGAGGTACAAACGAAAAGAAAGATGGTACAAACGGGTAAAAACGACGGTGTATCTAACCCTGCTTGCAGATTTTGATTATCACCAAAAATGCCCGAGATTCCGATATTAGGTACCAGGTTTTTTAAAGTC
The DNA here is from genome assembly GCA_951394255.1 of Polyploca ridens. Lineage (NCBI taxonomy): Eukaryota > Metazoa > Arthropoda > Insecta > Lepidoptera > Drepanidae > Polyploca > Polyploca ridens. Next base: position 5,868,907 of record OX596261.1, read on the forward strand.
CTGTATTTCCGAACCCCTTGAGGTACAAACGAAAAGAAAGATGGTACAAACGGGTACAAACGACGGTGTATTTAACCCTGCTTGCAGATTTTGATTATCACCAAAAATGCCCGAGATTCCGATATTAGGTACCAGGTTTTTTAAAGTTCTGTATTTCCGAACCCCTTGAGGTACAAACGAAAAGAAAGATGGTACAAACGGGTACAAACGACGGTGAATCCAACCCTGCTGGCAGATTTTGATTATCTCAAAAAATGCCTGAGATTCCGATATTAGGTACCAGGTTTTTTAAAGTCCTGTATTTCCGAACCCCTTGAGGTACAAACGAAAAGAAAGATGGTACAAACGGGTACAAACGACGGTGTATCTAACCCTGCTTGCAGATTTTGAGTATCACCAAAAATGCCCGAGATTCCGATATTAGGTACCAGGTTTTTTAAAGTCCTGTATTTCCGAACCCCTTGAGGTACAAACGAAAAGAAAGGTGGTACAAACGGGTACAAACGACGGTGAATCCAACCCTGCTAGCAGATTTTGATTATCTCAAAAAATGCCCGAGATTCCGATATTAGCTACCAGGCTTTTTAAAGTCCTGTATTTCCGAACCCCTTGAGGTACAAACGAAAAGAAAGATGGTACAAACGGGTACAAACGACGGTGAATCCAACCCTGCTGGCAGATTTTGATTATCTCAAAAAATGCCCGAGATTCCGATATTAGCTACCAGGTTTTTTAAAGTCCTGTATTTCCGAACCCCTTGAGGTACAAACGAAAAAAAAGTTGGTACAAACGGGTACAAACGACGGCGAATCCAACCCTGCTGGCAGATTTTGATTATCTCAAAAAATGCCCGAGATTCCGATATTAGCTACCAGGTTTTTTAAAGTCCTGTATTTCCGAACCCCTTGAGGTACAAACGAAAAGAAAGGTGGTACAAACGGGTACAAACGACGGTGTATCTAACCCCGCTTGCAGATTTTGATTATCACCAAAAATGCCCGAGATTCCGATATTAGGTACCAGGTTTTTTAAAGTTCTGAATTTCCGAACCCCTTGAGGTACAAACGAAAAGAAAGATGGTACAAACGGGTACAAACGGCGGTGTATCTAACCCCGTTTGCAGATTTTGATTATCACCAAAAATGCCCGAGATTCCGATATTAGGTACCAGGTTTTTTAAAGTTCTCTATTTCCGAACCCCTTGAGGTACAAACGAAAAGAAAGATGGTACAAACGGGTACAAACGACGGTGAATCCAACCCTGCTGGCAGATTTTGATTATCTCAAAAAATGCCCGAGATTCCGATATTAGGTACCAGGTTTTTTAAAGTCCTATATTTCCGAACCCCTTGAGGTACAAACGAAAAGAAAGATGGTACAAACGGGTACAAACGACGGTGAATCCAACCCTGCTGGCAGATTTTGATTATCTCAAAAAATGCCCGAGATTCCGATATTAGGTACCAGGTTTTTTAAAGTTCTGTATTTCCGAACCCCTTGAGGTACAAACGAAAAGAAAGATGGTACAAACGGGTACAAACGACGGTGAATCCAACCCTGCTGGCAGATTTTGATTATCTCAAAAAATGCCTGAGATTCCGATATTAGGTACCAGGTTTTTTAAAATCCTGTATTTCCGAACCCCTTGAGGTACAAACGAAAAGAAAGATGGTACAAACGGGTACAAACGACGGTGTATCTAACCCTGCTTGCAGATTTTGAGTATCACCAAAAATGCCCGAGATTCCGATATTAGGTACCAGGTTTTTTAAAGTCCTGTATTTCCGAACCCCTTGAGGTACAAACGAAAAGAAAGGTGGTACAAACAGGTACAAACGACGGTGAATCCAACCCTGCTGGCAGATTTTGATTATCTCAAAAAATGCCCGAGATTCCGATATTAGCTACCAGGCTTTTTAAAGTCCTGTATTTCCGAACCCCTTGAGGTACAAACGAAAAGAAAGATGGTACAAACGGGTACAAACGACGGTGAATCCAACCCTGCTGGCAGATTTTGATTATCTCAAAAAATGCCCGAGATTCCGATATTAGCTACCAGGTTTTTTAAAGTCCTGTATTTCCGAACCCCTTGAGGTACAAACGAAAAAAAAGTTGGTACAAACGGGTACAAACGACGGCGAATCCAACCCTGCTGGCAGATTTTGATTATCTCAAAAAATGCCCGAGATTCCGATATTAGCTACCAGGTTTTTTAAAGTCCTGTATTTCCGAACCCCTTGAGGTACAAACGAAAAGAAAGGTGGTACAAACGGGTACAAACGACGGTGTATCTAACCCCGCTTGCAGATTTTGATTATCACCAAAAATGCCCGAGATTCCGATATTAGGTACCAGGTTTTTTAAAGTTCTGAATTTCCGAACCCCTTGAGGTACAAACGAAAAGAAAGATGGTACAAACGGGTACAAACGGCGGTGTATCTAACCCCGTTTGCAGATTTTGATTATCACCAAAAATGCCCGAGATTCCGATATTAGGTACCAGGTTTTTTAAAGTTCTGTATTTCCGAACCCCTTGAGGTACAAACGAAAAGAAAGATGGTACAAACGGGTACAAACGACGGTGAATCCAACCCTGCTGGCAGATTTTGATTATCTCAAAAAATGCCCGAGATTCCGATATTAGGTACCAGGTTTTTTAAAGTCCTATATTTCCGAACCCCTTGAGGTACAAACGAAAAGAAAGATGGTACAAACGGGTACAAACGACGGTGAATCCAACCCTGCTGGCAGATTTTGATTATCTCAAAAAATGCCCGAGATTCCGATATTAGCTACCAGGTTTTTTAAAGTCCTGTATTTCCGAACCCCTTGAGGTACAAACGAAAAGAAAGGTGGTACAAACGGGTACAAACGACGGTGAATCCAACCCTGCTGGCAGATTTTGATTATCTCAAAAAATGCCCGAGATTCCGATATTAGCTACCAGGTTTTTTAAAGTCCTGTATTTCCGAACCCCTTGAGGTACAAACGAAAAGAAAGATGGTACAAACGGGTACAAACGACGGTGTATCTAACCCCGCTTGCAGATTTTGATTATCACCAAAAATGCCCGAGATTCCGATATTAGGTACCAGGTTTTTTAAAGTTCTGTATTTCCGAACCCCTTGAGGTACAAACGAAAAGAAAGATGGTACAAACGGGTACAAACGACGGTGTATCTAACCCCGCTTGCAGAATTTGATTATCAACAAAAATGCCCGAGATTCCGATATTAGGTACCAGGTTTTTTAAAGTTCTGTATTTCCGAACCCCTTGAGGTACAAACGAAAAGAAAGATGGTACAAACGGGTACAAACGACGGTGAATCCAACCCTGCTTGCAGATTTTGATTATCTCAAAAAATGCCCGAGTTTCCAATATAAGGAACCAGGATTTTTAAAGTCCTGTATTTCCGAACCCCTTGAGGTACAAACGAAAAGAAAGGTGGTACAAACGGGTACTAACGACGGCGAATTCAACCCTGCTGGCAGATTTTGATTATCTCAAAAACTGCCCGAGATTCCGATATTAGAGAACAGGTTTTTAAAGTCCTGTATTTCCGAACCCCTTGAGTTACAAACGAAAAAAAAGTTGGTACAAACGGGTACAAACGACGGCGAATCCAACCCTGCTGGCCGATTTTGATTATCTCAAAAACTGCCCGAAATTCCGATATTAGAGAACAGGTTTTTTAAAGTCCTGTATTTCCGAACCCCTTGAGGTACAAACGAAAAAAAAGTTGGTACAAACGGGTACAAACGATGGTAAATCCAACCCTGCTGGCAGATTTTGATTATCTCAAAAACTGCCCGAAATTCCGATATTAGAGAACAGGTTTTTTAAAGTCCTGTATTTCCGAACCCCTTGAGGTACAAACGAAAAAAAAGTTGGTACAAACGGGTACAAACGACGGCGAATCCAACCCTGCTGGCAGATTTTGATTATCTCAAAAACTGCCCGAAATTCCGATATTAGAGAACAGGTTTTTTAAAGTCCTGTATTTCCGAACCCCTTGAGGTACAAACGAAAAGAAAGGTGGTACAAACGGGTACAAACGACGGTGTATCTAACCCCGCTTGCAGATTTTGATTATCACCAAAAATGCCCGAGATTCCGATATTAGGTACCAGGTTTTTTAAAGTTCTGTATTTCCGAACCCCTTGAGGTACAAACGAAAAGAAAGATGGTACAAACGGGTACAAACGACGGTGTATCTAACCCCGCTTGCAGATTTTGATTATCACCAAAAATGCCCGAGATTCCGATATTAGGTACCAGGTTTTTTAAAGTTCTGTATTTCCGAACCCCTTGAGGTACAAACGAAAAGAAAGTTGGTACAAACGGGTACAAACGACGGCGAATCCAACCCTGCTGGCAGATTTTGATTATCTCAAAAACTGCCCGAAATTCCGATATTAGAGAACAGGTTTTTTAAAGTCCTGTATTTCCAAACCCCTTGAGGTACAAACGAAAAAAAAGTTGGTACAAACGGGTACAAACGATGGTGAATCCAACCCTGCTGGCAGATTTTGATTATCTCAAAAACTGCCCGAAATTCCGATATTAGCTACCAGGTTTTTTAAAGTCCTGTATTTCCGAACCCCTTGAGGTACAAACGAAAAAAAAGTTGGTACAAACGGGTACAAACGACGGCGAATCCAACCCTGCTGGCAGATTTTGATTATCTCAAAAAATGCCCGAGATTCCGATATTAGCTACCAGGTTTTTTAAAGTCCTGTATTTCCGAACCCCTTGAGGTACAAACGAAAAGAAAGGTGGTACAAACGGGTACAAACGACGGTGTATCTAACCCCGCTTGCAGATTTTGATTATCACCAAAAATGCCCGAGATTCCGATATTAGGTACCAGGTTTTTTAAAGTTCTGAATTTCCGAACCCCTTGAGGTACAAACGAAAAGAAAGATGGTACAAACGGGTACAAACGGCGGTGTATCTAACCCCGTTTGCAGATTTTGATTATCACCAAAAATGCCCGAGATTCCGATATTAGGTACCAGGTTTTTTAAAGTTCTGTATTTCCGAACCCCTTGAGGTACAAACGAAAAGAAAGATGGTACAAACGGGTACAAACGACGGTGAATCCAACCCTGCTGGCAGATTTTGATTATCTCAAAAAATGCCCGAGATTCCGATATTAGGTACCAGGTTTTTTAAAGTCCTATATTTCCGAACCCCTTGAGGTACAAACGAAAAGAAAGATGGTACAAACGGGTACAAACGACGGTGAATCCAACCCTGCTGGCAGATTTTGATTATCTCAAAAAATGCCCGAGATTCCGATATTAGCTACCAGGTTTTTTAAAGTCCTGTATTTCCGAACCCCTTGAGGTACAAACGAAAAGAAAGGTGGTACAAACGGGTACAAACGACGGTGAATCCAACCCTGCTGGCAGATTTTGATTATCTCAAAAAATGCCCGAGATTCCGATATTAGCTACCAGGTTTTTTAAAGTCCTGTATTTCCGAACCCCTTGAGGTACAAACGAAAAGAAAGATGGTACAAACGGGTACAAACGACGGTGTATCTAACCCCGCTTGCAGATTTTGATTATCACCAAAAATGCCCGAGATTCCGATATTAGGTACCAGGTTTTTTAAAGTTCTGTATTTCCGAACCCCTTGAGGTACAAACGAAAAGAAAGATGGTACAAACGGGTACAAACGACGGTGTATCTAACCCCGCTTGCAGAATTTGATTATCAACAAAAATGCCCGAGATTCCGATATTAGGTACCAGGTTTTTTAAAGTTCTGTATTTCCGAACCCCTTGAGGTACAAACGAAAAGAAAGATGGTACAAACGGGTACAAACGACGGTGAATCCAACCCTGCTTGCAGATTTTGATTATCTCAAAAAATGCCCGAGTTTCCAATATAAGGAACCAGGATTTTTAAAGTCCTGTATTTCCGAACCCCTTGAGGTACAAACGAAAAGAAAGGTGGTACAAACGGGTACTAACGACGGCGAATTCAACCCTGCTGGCAGATTTTGATTATCTCAAAAACTGCCCGAGATTCCGATATTAGAGAACAGGTTTTTAAAGTCCTGTATTTCCGAACCCCTTGAGTTACAAACGAAAAAAAAGTTGGTACAAACGGGTACAAACGACGGCGAATCCAACCCTGCTGGCCGATTTTGATTATCTCAAAAACTGCCCGAAATTCCGATATTAGAGAACAGGTTTTTTAAAGTCCTGTATTTCCGAACCCCTTGAGGTACAAACGAAAAAAAAGTTGGTACAAACGGGTACAAACGATGGTAAATCCAACCCTGCTGGCAGATTTTGATTATCTCAAAAACTGCCCGAAATTCCGATATTAGAGAACAGGTTTTTTAAAGTCCTGTATTTCCGAACCCCTTGAGGTACAAACGAAAAAAAAGTTGGTACAAACGGGTACAAACGACGGCGAATCCAACCCTGCTGGCAGATTTTGATTATCTCAAAAACTGCCCGAAATTCCGATATTAGAGAACAGGTTTTTTAAAGTCCTGTATTTCCGAACCCCTTGAGGTACAAACGAAAAGAAAGGTGGTACAAACGGGTACAAACGACGGTGTATCTAACCCCGCTTGCAGATTTTGATTATCACCAAAAATGCCCGAGATTCCGATATTAGGTACCAGGTTTTTTAAAGTTCTGTATTTCCGAACCCCTTGAGGTACAAACGAAAAGAAAGATGGTACAAACGGGTACAAACGACGGTGTATCTAACCCCGCTTGCAGATTTTGATTATCACCAAAAATGCCCGAGATTCCGATATTAGGTACCAGGTTTTTTAAAGTTCTGTATTTCCGAACCCCTTGAGGTACAAACGAAAAGAAAGTTGGTACAAACGGGTACAAACGACGGCGAATCCAACCCTGCTGGCAGATTTTGATTATCTCAAAAACTGCCCGAAATTCCGATATTAGAGAACAGGTTTTTTAAAGTCCTGTATTTCCAAACCCCTTGAGGTACAAACGAAAAAAAAGTTGGTACAAACGGGTACAAACGATGGTGAATCCAACCCTGCTGGCAGATTTTGATTATCTCAAAAACTGCCCGAAATTCCGATATTAGAGAACAGGTTTTTTAAAGTCCTGTATTTCCGAACCCCTTGAGGTACAAACGAAAAAAAAGTTGGTACAAACGGGTACAAACGACGGCGAATCCAACCCTGCTGGCAGATTTTGATTATCTCAAAAACTGCCCGAAATTCCGATATTAGAGAACAGGTTTTTTAAAGTCCTGTATTTCCGAACCCCTTGAGGTACAAACGAAAAAAAAGTTGGTACAAACGGGTACAAACGATGGTGAATCCAACCCTGCTGGCAGATTTTGATTATCTCAAAAACTGCCCGAAATTCCGATATTAGAGAACAGGTTTTTTAAAGTCCTGTATTTCCGAACCCCTTGAGGTACAAACGAAAAAAAAGTTGGTACAAACGGGTACAAACGACGGCGAATCCAACCCTGCTGGCAGATTTTGATTATCTCAAAAACTGCCCGAAATTCCGATATTAGAGAACAGGTTTTTTAAAGTCCTGTATTTCCGAACCCCTTGAGGTACAAACGAAAAGAAAGGTGGTACAAACGGGTACAAACGACGGTGAATCCAACCCTGCTGGCAGATTTTGATTATCTCAAAAAATGCCCGAGATTCCGATATTAGGAACAGGTTTTTTAAAGTCCTGTATTTCCGAACCCCTTGAGGTACAAACGAAAAAAAAGTTGGTACAAACGGGTACAAACGACGGCGAATCCAACCCTGCTGGCAGATTTTGATTATCTCAAAAAATGCCCGAGATTCCGATATTAGCTACCAGGTTTTTTAAAGTCCTGTATTTCCGAACCCCTTGAGGTACAAACGAAAAGAAAGGTGGTACAAACGGGTACAAACGACGGTGTATCTAACCCCGCTTGCAGATTTTGATTATCACCAAAAATGCCCGAGATTCCGATATTAGGTACCAGGTTTTTTAAAGTTCTGTATTTCCGAACCCCTTGAGGTACAAACGAAAAGAAAGATGGTACAAACGGGTACAAACAATGGTGAATCCAACCCTGCTGGCAGATTTTGATTATCTCAAAAACTGCCCGAAATTCCGATATTAGAGAACAGGTTTTTTAAAGTTCTGTATTTCCGAACCCCTTGAGGTACAAACGAAAAGAAAGATGGTACAAACGGGTACAAACGACGGTGTATCTAACTCTGCTTGCAGATTTTGATTATCACCAAAAATGCCCGAGATTCCGATATTAGCTACCAGGTTTTTTAAAGTTCTATATTTCCGAACCCCTTGAGGTACAAACGAAAAGAAAGATGGTACAAACGGGTACAAACGACGGTGAATCCAACCCTGCTGGCAGATTTTGATTATCTCAAAAAATGCCCGAGATTCCGATATTAGCTACCAGGTTTTTTAAAGTCCTGTATTTCCGAACCCCTTGAGGTACAAACGAAAAGAAAGGTGGTACAAACGGGTACAAACGACGGTGAATCCAACCCTGCTGGCAGATTTTGACTATCTCAAAAAATGCCCGAGATTCCGATATTAGCTACCAGGTTTTTTAAAGTCCTGTATTTCCGAACCCCTTGAGGTACAAACGAAAAGAAAGGTGGTACAAATGGGTACAAACGACGGTGTATCTAACCCCGCTGGCAGATTTTGATTATCACCAAAAATGCCCGAGATTCCGATATTAGGTACCAGGTTTTTTAAAGTTCTGTATTTCCGAACCCCTTGAGGTACAAACGAAAAGAAAGATGGTACAAACGGGTACAAACGACGGTGTATCTAACCCCGCTTGCAGATTTTGATTATCACCAAAAATGCCCGAGATTCCGATATTAGGTACCAGGTTTTTTAAAGTTCTGTATTTCCGAACCCCTTGAGGTACAAACGAAAAGAAAGTTGGTACAAACGGGTACAAACGACGGCGAATCCAACCCTGCTGGCAGATTTTGATTATCTCAAAAACTGCCCGAAATTCCGATATTAGAGAACAGGTTTTTTAAAGTCCTGTATTTCCAAACCCCTTGAGGTACAAACGAAAAAAAAGTTGGTACAAACGGGTACAAACGATGGTGAATCCAACCCTGCTGGCAGATTTTGATTATCTCAAAAACTGCCCGAAATTCCGATATTAGAGAACAGGTTTTTTAAAGTCCTGTATTTCCGAACCCCTTGAGGTACAAACGAAAAAAAAGTTGGTACAAACGGGTACAAACGACGGCGAATCCAACCCTGCTGGCAGATTTTGATTATCTCAAAAACTGCCCGAAATTCCGATATTAGAGAACAGGTTTTTTAAAGTCCTGTATTTCCGAACCCCTTGAGGTACAAACGAAAAAAAAGTTGGTACAAACGGGTACAAACGATGGTGAATCCAACCCTGCTGGCAGATTTTGATTATCTCAAAAACTGCCCGAAATTCCGATATTAGAGAACAGGTTTTTTAAAGTCCTGTATTTCCAAACCCCTTGAGGTACAAACGAAAAAAAAGTTGGTACAAACGGGTACAAACGACGGCGAATCCAACCCTGCTGGCAGATTTTGATTATCTCAAAAACTGCCCGAAATTCCGATATTAGAGAACAGGTTTTTAAAGTCCTTTATTTCCGAACCCCTTGAGGTACAAACGAAAAAAAAGTTGGTACAAACGGGTACAAACGACGACGAATCCAACCCTGCTGGCAGATTTTGATTATCTCAAAAACTGCCCGAAATTCCGATATTAGAGAACAGGTTTTTTAAAGTCCTGTATTTCCGAACCCCTTGAGGTACAAACGAAAAAAAAGTTGGTACAAACGGGTACAAACGACGGCGAATCCAACCCTGCTGGCAGATTTTGATTATCTCAAAAACTGCCCGAAATTCCGATATTAGAGAATAGGTTTTTTAAAGTCCTGTATTTCCGAACCCCTTGAGGTACAAACGAAAAAAAAGTTGGTACAAACGGGTACAAACGATGGTGAATCCAACCCTGCTGGCAGATTTCGATTATCTCAAAAACTGCCCGAAATTCCGATATTAGAGAACAGGTTTTTTAAAGTCCTGTATTTCCGAACCCCTTGAGGTACAAACGAAAAAAAAGTTGGTACAAACGGGTACAAACGACGGCGAATCCAACCCTGCTGGCAGATTTTGATTATCTCAAAAACTGCCCCAAATTCCGATATTAGAGAACAGGTTTTTTAAAGTCCTGTATTTCCGAACCCCTTGAGGTACAAACGAAAAAAAAGTTGGTACAAACGGGTACAAACGACGGCGAATCCAACCCTGCTGGCAGATTTTGATTATCTCAAAAACTGCCCCAAATTCCGATATTAGAGAACAGGTTTTTTAAAGTCCTGTATTTCCAAACCCCTTGAGGTACAAACGGGTACAAACGACGGCGAATCCAACCCTGCTGGCAGATTTTGATTATCTCAAAAACTGCCCGAAATTCCGATATTAGAGAACAGGTTTTTTAAAGTCCTGTATTTCCGAACCCCTTGAGGTACAAACGAAAAGAAAGATGGTACAAACGGGTACAAACGACGGTGTATCTAACACCACTTGCAGATTTTGATTATCACCAAAAATGCCCGAGATTCCGATATTAGGTACCAGGTTTTTTAAAGTTCTGTATTTCCGAACCCCTTGAGGTACAAACGAAAAGAAAGATGGTACAAACGGGTACAAACGACGGTGAATCCAACCCTGCTGGCAGATTTTGATTATCTCAAAAACTGCCCCAAATTCCGATATTAGAGAACAGGTTTTTTAAAGTCCTGTATTTCCGAACCCCTTGAGGTACAAACGAAAAAAAAGTTGGTACAAACGGGTACAAACGACGGCGAATCCAACCCTGCTGGCAGATTTTGATTATCTCAAAAACTGCCCGAAATTCCGATATTAGAGAACAGGTTTTTTAAAGTCCTGTATTTCCGAACCCCTTGAGGTACAAACGAAAAAAAAGTTGGTACAAACGGGTACAAACGACGGCGAATCCAACCCTGCTGGCAGATTTTGATTATCTCAAGAACTGCCCGAAATTCCGATATTAGAGAACAGGTTTTTTAAAGTCCTGTATTTCCGAACCCCTTGAGGAACAAACGAAAAAAAAGTTGGTACAAACGGGTACAAACGATGGTGAATCCAACCCATTTTGAGTATCTCAAAAACTGCCCGAAATTCCGATATTAGAGAACAGGTTTTTTAAAGTCCTGTATTTCCGAACCCCTTGAGGTACAAACGAAAAAAAAGTTGGTACAAACGGGTACAAACGACGGCGAATCCAACCCTGCTGGCAGATTTTGATTATCTCAAAAACTGCCCGAAATTCCGATATTAGAGAACAGGTTTTTTAAAGTCCTGTATTTCCGAACCCCTTGAGGTACAAACGAAAAAAAAGTTGGTACAAACGGGTACAAACGACGGCGAATCCAACCCTGCTGGCAGATTTTGATTATCTCAAAAACTGCCCGAAATTCCGATATTAGAGAACAGGTTTTTTAAAGTCCTGTATTTCCGAACCCCTTGAGGTACAAACGAAAAAAAAGTTGGTACAAACGGGTACAAACGACGGCGAATCCAACCCTGCTGGCTGATTTTGATTATCTCAAAAACTGCCCGAAATTCCGATATTAGAGAACAGGTTTTTTAAAGTCCTGTATTTTCGAACCCTTTGAGGTACAAACGAAAAGAAAGGTGGTACAAACGGGTACAAACGACGGTGTATCTAACCCCGCTTGCAGATTTTGATTATCACCAAAAATGTCCGAGATTCCGATATTAGGTACCAGGTTTTTTAAAGTTCTGTATTTCCGAACCCCTTGAGGTACAAACGAAAAGAAAGATGGTACAAACGGGTACAAACGACGGTGTATCTAACCCCGCTTGCAGATTTTGATTATCACCAAAAATGCCCGAGATTCCGATATTAGGTACCGTTTTTTAAAGTTCTGTATTTCCGAACCCCTTGAGGTACAAACGAAAAGAAAGATGGTACAAACGGGTACAAACGACGGTGTATCTAACCCTGCTTGCAGATTTTGATTATCACCAAAAATACCCGAGATTCCGATATTAGCTACCAGGTTTTTTAAAGTCCTATATTTCCTAACCCCTTGAGGTACAAACGAAAAGAAAGGTGGTACAAACGGGTACAAACGACGGTGAATCCAACCCTGCTGGCAGATTTCGATTATCTCAAAAACTGCCCGAAATTCCGATATTAGAGAACAGGTTTTTTAAAGTCCTGTATTTCCGAACACCTTGAGGTACAAACGAAAAAAAAGTTGGTACAAACGGGTACAAACGACGGCGAATCCAACCCTGCTGGCAGATTTTGATTATCTCAAAAACTGCCCCAAATTCCGATATTAGAGAACAGGTTTTTTAAAGTCCTGTATTTCCGAACCCCTTGAGGTACAAACGAAAAAAAAGTTGGTACAAACGGGTACAAACGACGGCGAATCCAACCCTGCTGGCAGATTTTGATTATCTCAAAAACTGCCCGAAATTCCGATATTAGAGAACAGGTTTTTTAAAGTCCTGTATTTCCAAACCCCTTGAGGTACAAACGAAAAAAAAGTAGGTACAAACGGGTACAAACGACGGCGAATCCAACCCTGCTGGCAGATTTTGATTATCTCAAAAACTGCCCGAAATTCCGATATTAGAGAACAGGTTATTTAAAATCCTGTATTTCCGAACCCCTTGAGGTACAAACGAAAAAAAAGTTTGTACAAACGGGTACAAACGACGGCGAATCCAACCCTGCTGGCAGATTTTGATTATCTCAAAAACTGCCCGAAATTCCGATTTTAGAGAACAGGTTTTTTAATGTCCTGTATTTCCGAACCCCTTGAGGTACAAACGAAAAAAAAGTTGGTACAAACGGGTACAAACGACGGCGAATCCAACCTTGCTGGCAGATTTTGATTATCTCAAAAACTGCCCGAAATTCCGATATTAGAGAACAGGTTTTTTAAAGTCCTGTATTTCCGAACCCCTTGAGGTACAAACGAAAAAAAAGTTGGTACAAACGGGTACAAACGACGGCGAATCCAACCCTGCTGGCAGATTTTGATTATCTCAAAAACTGCCCGAAATTCCGATATTAGAGAACAGGTTTTTTAAAGTCCTGTATTTCCAAACCCCTTGAGGTACAAACGAAAAAAAAGTTGGTACGAACGGGTACAAACGACGGCGAATCCAACCCTGCTGGCAGATTTTGATTATCTCAAAAACTGCCCGAAATTCCGATATTAGAGAACAGGTTTTTTAAAGTCCTGTATTTCCAAACCCCTTGAGGTACAAACGAAAAAAAAGTTGGTACAAACGGGTACAAACGATGGTGAATCCAACCCTGCTGGCAGATTTTGATTATCTCAAAAACTGCCCGAAATTCCGATATTAGAGAACAGGTTTTTTAAAGTCCTGTATTTCCGAACCCCTTGAGGTACAAACGAAAAAAAAGTTGGTACAAACGGGTACAAACGACGGCGAATCCAACCCTGCTGGCAGATTTTGATTATCTCAAAAACTGCCCGAAATTCCGATATTAGAGAACAGGTTTTTTAAAGTCCTGTATTTCCGAACCCCTTGAGGTACAAACGAAAAAAAAGTTGGTACAAACGGGTACAAACGATGGTGAATCCAACCCTGCTGGCAGATTTCGATTATCTCAAAAACTGCCCGAAATTCCGATATTAGAGAACAGGTTTTTTAAAGTCCTGTATTTCCGAACCCCTTGAGGTACAAACGAAAAAAAAGTTGGTACAAACGGGTACAAACGACGGCGAATCCAACCCTGCTGGCAGATTTTGATTATCTCAAAAACTGCCCGAAATTCCGATTTTAGAGAACAGGTTTTTTAATGTCCTGTATTTCCGAACCCCTTGAGGTACAAACGAAAAAAAAGTTGGTACAAACGGGTACAAACGACGGCGAATCCAACCTTGCTGGCAGATTTTGATTATCTCAAAAACTGCCCGAAATTCCGATATTAGAGAACAGGTTTTTTAAAGTCCTGTATTTCCGAACCCCTTGAGGTACAAACGAAAAAAAAGTTGGTACAAACGGGTACAAACGACGGCGAATCCAACCCTGCTGGCAGATTTTGATTATCTCAAAAACTGCCTGAAATTCCGATATTAGAGAACAGGTTTTTTAAAGTCCTGTATTTCCAAACCCCTTGAGGTACAAACGAAAAAAAAGTTGGTACAAACGGGTACAAACGACGGCGAATCCAACCCTGCTGGCAGATTTTGATTATCTCAAAAACTGCCCGAAATTCCGATATTAGAGAACAGGTTTTTTAAAGTCCTGTATTTCCAAACCCCTTGAGGTACAAACGAAAAAAAAGTTGGTACAAACGGGTACAAACGATGGTGAATCCAACCCTGCTGGCAGATTTTGATTATCTCAAAAACTGTCCGAAATTCCGATATTAGAGAACAGGTTTTTTAAAGACCTGTATTTCCGAACCCCTTGAGGTACAAACGAAAAAAAAGTTGGGACAAACGGGTACAAACGACGGCGAATCCAACCCTGCTGGCAGATTTTGATTATCTCAAAAACTGCCCGAAATTCCGATATTAGAGAACAGGTTTTTTAAAGTCCTGTATTTCCGAACCCCTTGAGGTACAAACGAAAAAAAAGTTGGTACAAACGGGTACAAACGATGGTGAATCCAACCCTGCTGGCAGATTTTGATTATCTCAAAAACTGCCCGAAATTCCGATTTTAGAGAACAGGTTTTTTAAAGTCCTGTATTTCCGAACCCCTTGAGGTACAAACGAAAAAAAAGTTGGTACAAACGGGTACAAACGACGGCGAATCCAACCTTGTTGGCAGATTTTGATTATCTCAAAAACTGCCCGAAATTCCGATATTAGAGAACAGGTTTTTTAAAGTCCTGTATTTCCGAACCCCTTGAGGTACAAACGAAAAAAAAGTTGGTACAAACGGGTACAAACGATGGTGAATCCAACCCTGCTGGCAGATTTTGATTATCTCAAAAACTGCCCGAAATTCCGATATTAGAGAAAAAGTTTTTTAAAGTCCTGTATTTCCGAACCCCTTGAGGTACAAACGAAAAAAAAGTTGGTACAAACGGGTACAAACGATGGTGAATCCAACCCTGCTGGCAGATTTTGATTATCTCAAAAACTGCCCGAAATTCCGATATTAGAGAACAGGTTTTTTAAAGTCCTGTATTTCCGAACCCCTTGAGGTACAAACGAAAAGAAAGATGGTACAAACGGGTACAAACGACGGTGTATCTAACCCTGCTTGCAGATTTTGATTATCACCAAAAATGCCCGAGATTCCGATATTAGCTACCAGGTTTTTTAAAGTCCTATATTTCCGAACCCCTTGAGGTACAAACGAAAAGAAAGATGGTACAAACGGGTACAAACGACGGTGAATCCAACCCTGCTGGCAGATTTTGATTATCTCAAAAAATGCCCGAGATTCCGATATTAGGTACCAGGTTTTTTAAAGTCCTGTATTTCCGAACCCCTTGAGGTACAAACGAAAAGAAAGATGGTACAAACGGGTACAAACGACGGTGTATCTAACCCCGTTTGCAGATTTTGATTATCACCAAAAATGCCCGAGATTCCGATATTAGGTACCAGGTTTTTTAAAGTTCTGTATTTCCGAACCCCTTGAGGTACAAACGAAAAGAAAGATGGTACAAACGGGTACAAACGACGGTGAATCCAACCCTGCTGGCAGATTTTGATTATCTCAAAAAATGCCCGAGATTCCCATATTAGGTACCAGGTTTTTTAAAGTCCTGTATTTCCGAACCCCTTGAGGTACAAACGAAAAGAAAGATGGTACAAACGGGTACAAAAGACGGTGTATCTAACACCGCTTGCAGATTTTGATTATCACCAAAAATGCCCGAGATTCCGATATTAGCTACCAGGTTTTTTAAAGTTCTGTATTTCCGAACCCCTTGAGGTACAAACGAAAAGAAAGGTGGTACAAACGGGTACAAACGACGGTGAATCCAACCCTGCTGGCAGATTTTGATTATCTCAAAAATGCCCGAGATTCCGATATTAGCTACCAGGTT